>VYZV01038466.1:103433-133143 GCA_013401275.1 Pandion haliaetus | reverse complement strand
AGAGGCGGGTCCGACTTTTTGGAGCCGGGGGAGCTTCTAGCAGCTTCTTAGAGAGCCACCTCTGCAGCCCCCTCCCCCACTACCAAAGAAAACCGCGCCGCACAAACCCATAACACAGGCCAGGATGCCATTGGCCTTCTTGGCCACCTGGGCACACTGGCGGCTCATATTCAGCCGGCTGTCAACCAGCACCCCCAGGTCCTTTTCCGCCAGGCAGCTTTCCAGCCACCCTTCCCCTGTAGCGTTGCATGGGGTTGTTGTGACCGAAGTGCAAGACCCGGCACTTGGCCTTGTTGAACCTCATCCAACCAACGTTCAACCATCTGACCCCAACTCCTTCCTTAGCCTTTCGGCGTCTGCCCCACTTTCACATCCCTTTAAAAGTACGTGCAATATGGACTCCCAATCCCAAACCAGGCACTGCTTGCTCCCAGCTGGTATATTTCTGTACACCCAGCATGCATGCAATGCGACACACTCAGTCCTCTACAGGAGGGCAACCTTCGCCTGTCCTTCCCGCTGGTCCTTATGCTCCCCTGGGAAGGGAGGCCCTTGTCCCTTCCCAGGTTTCTCCCTGGGAAGCACCCCAAAATGACTGCTGTGGACCGGAGCAAGGGCAAGAGAAGCATTGCTACCCCTGAGGAGAAGGAAAAGCAAACCGGAGACAGGCAACAGCCCTCTGACGTGACTGTTGCTTTGCCAAGTTGCTAGCAGATGTGACAAGCTTCCTTCTCTTCCTTGATCAAGTTTTTTTGGGTTTGTTTTTGGGGGGTTGGTACGCTTTTAAGAGAAGACCCAAAGAAGAGAACAGAGGCTGCCATCTACCTATTTCAACTGAGACCCCTCTGAAGTTCAGCAAGCTTCCATTAGCCCATTAAAATTGAATTAGAAACCTTGACTTCAGCAAAAGTCAATGAGAAGTTACAACTAATGCCAACAAAAGACAACAGTCTGGGTCTTCTAGATACCTCACATGAAATTGCAAGGAAGTAGCTATGCTCATTGATACGAATTGAAAAAATCAGAATTAGATTTTTCTCCCCCTTTTCTTCTTTTCAGCTATTTTAAAGAGATAGAAACTGTCATCCAGCTGAAGTTTCATTGCTTTCAGTTCCAGTCAATCTCTAAAAATACTCCAAGTCATAAGAACAAGGGGCCTACAGCAAATATGTGTTTCAAGCTGAGATGCAGTGTGATTTCAGAGAGAAAGAAAAATATTTTCCCAAGCTTTCAACTTTTCATTTGTATAAAATAGTTTATTTTATAGCTAGGTAAAGATGTAAAATTAAACTTTTTCATTAGTGTCATGTACTGCAATTCGCTATAAATACTGTTAACATAACTAAATGCATGAATTGTGCAACATTTTCCATCAGAATATGTAAGGGAGTAAATGCCAAATATAGGGTAAAAAAATATAAGAAGTCAGCTTTCTTCTATAAAATAGCAGAATTCTTAAAGAATGTGTTGGTGGTCAAGTCTCTGACAAATACGAGGTTGTTTCCATGATACACAGCCTGACTATTGGTCTGATTAACCTTAACTAAGGAATAAGAACAAGTATTTGGATGTTCTGTAAATAAGCACAGGGAATATTATTTTCCTATAAAGTCATCCGAAATTACTCCCTCCCAACTTGTATTTCTTATTGCTGTTCTTTTAATGCACCACTGCTAAAATAATTCCCTACTCAACTCTGCAAAAGAGGAATGATTTTCTAAAGCCCCTTCCTAGGTGGGGACCGTACCAGATAAAACAATCAGTGTCACTGAGTTGCAGCCAGATGGAGAAGAAAAAGGGTAAAACCAGTTTTTAAGCATGGATGTGATAATGACAGACATTCACATGCTTTCCTTCACACACTTTCCTACATGTAATAATTTACATTTCTACACTGCTTTCCTTTCTGATGTAGCTTGCCCTTGGACTGAAGGTAGTGGACAGAAGTACCATGTCTGTGAGCTGAAGAACTGGGCTGGTCTCCATGCCCAGGCTGTGGAAAAATCCTTCAAAAAAGGCCAGCTGATTTGCCCCAACACAGAGTTCTATTTTTTTTCCCCTAAGTTACCACCATGCCCAAGGAAATGCAATTAAAAGATTTAGCAATACATTCAGCAGAAAATCAATGTAAACGCTTAAATATGTGTGACATCAGAAAAGGTGTCAGTTTTAATAATTTTCTTCTGTAAAACATACCATAGTTAGGTTATAAGTAATTAACTAATCTTACTCAAAAACTATTTAGAATACTGCACTTGCAGGTCCGCATATCTGCAATGCCTACTTTGTTCACTGACAAAAATGGCATGGCACAAACCCTAGAAGGCCAATCGGAAATTCAGCTGCAAGTATGACTAATGTTTGCCGAATTGATAGTGAGCTACGGTTGCAGGCTCCTCTTTAGGAGCTGAGTTGCGAGGCATGCATTCCAGCTGCTTGGTGGTATCAAGAAAAGTAAGAGGGAGTATTACTGGGGGGGAAACATCATGGGTACTCTCTGTTAGCTTTATCTTGGAAGTTGCCTTAAAACTGAAATTTAAAACCCTAACTCCTAACATGAGAAAAACATGAAGCTCAGCGTCAAGCCTAGAGATTCTGGAAGTGTTGGTAGGCTATGCACATTACTTCTGTACTAAATGTTACCACATAACCTCAAAACAAGCAAGAAAGAACCCTTTAGTAAGTACTTGAAAGAATGAGGCTAATAAATCTATGTTCAGAAAAGTCCAGAATATACTCTGAGAGAAAAAAATATTTTCTCATGCAATCAACTACATATTTTTGTTATTCAGCAACAGAATTCCTTATATGAAAATAATTGTCATAAATCAACAGACCCGGGAAGCTACACTTGAAGAAGCGTGTCGGATATCCATGAAAAAGTATCCAAAAGAGGAAGAGTTAAATAAAAAAATAACTGAATTAGCACTTTATAATTTATTCTACATCCTGCCGGCTGCAGTTTCAGTAGGATGTGATACACTTGGGATAAAAACAACCATACTTCTTCAGTTTTATCCTCAACAGCACTGTTGACATGTTATTAAATTGAGTGGATTCAATTCCAAAGCTGGCCAGGTTTCAGGAGAGAATCACTGATTTCTGCAAACTGTTTGTACATCTCTAATACAGGACATGATCTCAAATCTTCACCCCTTTAAAAATCGTGAAGCTAGAGAACAAAATCCTGGCTTTACTGCAGGCGTTGTTAGTTTTGCCATCACCTCCAACGGGCTTAGGATTTCGAGGCAAGATCTCATATGTGCAGAATTCCTCTTCCTTTCTCTCTGTCAGTTAGAGAAAGTCAATTAAAAAATTTATGTACTGAAGTAATTCCCCTGTTTCTCGCCTAGACCTTAGTTCCCACTGAAAATAAAATGAGTTGTGATGTTAAAAAGGAACGTGAAACCAAGCCCAGCATGCACTGTAATAGATTTACGGGGTCCCTTTTGGATTTCACATTCATTGTTCTGCAGCCCATGAAATACTAGGGAACCTTGGGAAGAAGTCAAACCCCTTCACTTTAAAACCTCACACCCATTCAGAAAGAGATTATTAGGAACAACAGTATTCTAGCATCATATTTCTGGTTCCCTTCACTAGTATAAAATGTTTTCAGATTCAGCAATAATATTAATCAAGTGTTTTAAGACCACTTTTTCCTTTCCCCACAAAATTGCTCCTTCTTAGCACTCTCAGGAGTTTTTGTTTCTGCCAAAGGCAAATTCAGTTTCTGCCCATAACAACGGTGGCAAAATGGGGGTCAGCACACTTCTATTGAGGACCAGATGTACTTTATATAGATCATTGTATTAGAATAGCTCAAACCAAAATACTGCCAAACTAAAAGTGGAAAAAAACGCTTTTCAGACATGCCTACAAGAAACCAGCATAATCAAATTACTCCATCTGTATGTTGCATTTCTTACACAAGTCAAAAAAAGTCCAGTAAAACAGATTCTTTCTCTTTTTTTCTTTTTTTTTGTACACTTTTTTTAGAGACCTCAATTTATCCATCTTAGAGATGTAGGGAGAAATGGGGAGAGTTATTTATAGAACAGATGCACTAGAAAATTTTCCTTAGAAACATCTTCTCCCCATCCCCCAAGCAATTTGCCCCTCCTAATTTTTCTGTGTGTCGATACGCTATATCCATTGTTTAATTTGCCCTACAGCAACCACGGATCATCGCACCAGTGTCTCCTTTCTGGCCCTGCCACCCTTTCCAGAAGGAAGTCAGCTCGATATTCCTTCCAACTTGCCTGAGCAGAGGGTCACCAAAATCCCCCAAATGACATCACAGGACTGTCTGACAGGTGGGGCCTAACCTTTCCTTAAAGCCAGCCATGAGATTTTAAGAGGCTGACACTCAGTTTCATCTCAATAAAAGGTTTCCTGGGGCTCATTCAAGGAGAAGAGATGGAGGACAATGTGCTCGAGCAATTAGCCCTGCTTATGAACTTCCCAACCCCCCCCAGCAATTAGGATATGGACAAAGGACTTCACTTCCACAGTGACCCGAACTAGGGAGCTCTTCTTGCCAAAAGAAACACCCCTTTCAAAATTCCTCAGCCAGCAGGGATGTGCAGGTGTTTCCCCCCTCCTAATTTTCTAGGCCATTGGTTGAGGGACCTCTTCATTTTCCAGTCCCAAACCACATGTGCTGGGACTTCCCTAAACTGTAGAGATTAAAGAAAAACAAACGATGGAAATCTAAACCTAAATAATCCCCAGAGATCAGATTTACATCTGATTTAAGATGTAAATAAAGAAAAATTGGAGGTTGGCAGATTTAGGGTAGGTCTCTCCTCTCATTTTAGCCATCAAAACCTAGTCACCGAAGTTTTCTCCTACATAACTCAGACACATATTTCAGATATAAAGAATCATTTTCTGGACCTATCTTTCCATAATACCTACATATTTCTAAAGCATCTTTCGCTCTCCTTTGTGTATGGACACTGGGCAGAGAGCAAACACTTAGGCAGCAAAGGAGAGGTGACATATTGTACTCCCACAGTTTGGATACGCTCTTCACTTTTTGCACTTTACGGTTCATAAAAATATGAATTAGAAGCGAATGACTCCTCTCCTGCTTGTGCTTTGCAAAGAAAAATAGGACACAGTATCTGCAACTCTCAAAACCTGCGTATTGTTTTGATGCCTACTGCCAAAACCACATGCAGTGATGCTCTTTGGCCAGCTGTGGTCCACAGGACATCAGCAGAAATCTGTCTAAAGCAAAACCTCTCCATCCTCCTGTTCCAGAGGTGCATGTTTCGGGCTGCAGCAGATTTGCTCATTTTAACTAGCAGCTCCGTGACACAATCCAGAGGCCGAAGGAGATGTAAACTATTTACCCGGCCTCTGCGTACATTATTTTTGCAAGCTGGCAGGCCGGTCTCCCTGGGCCATGTTTGTTTATAAGGCAAGTATTCCCCGATCCCACAGGGCGCTCATCGAAGGAGACGCCTGGGAGTTTCTGTCTGAGGAAAGCCACTAAGTGATCTGCATTTCTGGTATGGGAGATGCTTTGTTTAACTTGAAAATAGCTTTGGAAAGTACTAGAGCAAGTGCATTTTCCCTGAAGAACCCAGTATCACCAATGATGCTGCCATACAAGTAAGAGAAGACACTCATACGGAGGAGTTTGTATGGAAATATTAAGGCATCTTGAAAAGTCAGTTAACTTTTCCATGGTCTGGTTTCACATATATGCTGTGTGCTTTATATATCTATCTATCTTTCTTTCTTTCACTCCCACCTCTGTAATTCTCCTCCCTGGATGGTCTGTCTTTCTGTCTGTTGTTGTTGGTTTTGGGGGGTTTGTCTGTTTGGGTTTTTTTAAATAAGACAGGGGTGCCCAAGCTTGAGGATGAACACATAAGGCCTTTTCAAATTTGGTGACTTTAAATAAGTGATGATTTGGTGATTTTAAATAAGCTATGGAAGCTTCCTCCAATAATGTCCCAGCCAACCTGCAAATGTCACTTTGAATGCATATTGTTCAGCCCAAAGGATTTAGTTTCTTTCCTAGATTATTTACTGCTTCTTGAAATAATTGTATTTTTGGTTTTGTTGCTTAGACCTAGGTCAATGTTTACATGGAAATGTTATTTTGAAATAAAAATATTTACTGAGAAGGAGTTGTACTCATTTTCAAAAATGCTGCTTTTATTTAGTTGAAACTATTAGTCAAGCAGAACTCAAATTTATTAATACTTTGGGCCTAAACCAAAACATTTTTCTGCCAATCTGTACTTTCTTATGCTTTTTTATTGTCTTAACTTTTTGAATCACCTCTATCAACCATATCACTTTCCAGTCTTCAAGGAGAAAAATTAAGGACAGTGATGAAAAAGTTAATTAGGTATTTCTTACTGTATCTATAAATAACAGGATGTTAAGGTCACATATTTGACTGAAAAGAAATACAAGATAAAGCCAAATAAAAGTGCCTTTTATTTTTTCCAAAAGTAGAAGTGCTGGGGAAATAGCATTTAGAAAAACCACAGGAAGTCACTGTAGACGCTTGTTGCGATAATAAGGAGATAGTCACTTAAATATCTACAGAGTTATGACAAAAATCTAAAAAAGCTCCATTTAGGTGTGAAAATAAAGTGACATAATGGGTCCTACCTAAAACAAGTCATCCTTCCACTGTCCTCTCAGTATTCAAGATTTTGTCACAGTAGGCAGCGTACCATTGGGAAACACCCGTTTCATAAATTCACCTCAAAAGTTTGGTCTCACAAAGATGACAATGATTCATTTAGAAGTAATCCTGGGTTTTAATAAGGCTTAATGAAAACCACACTCTTTTTTTTTTTAACACATAAGGAGGTCGCAGCTCCACATCCATGGTTAAATCCCAGGGGTGAAACAAGGGTTTCAACCACAGCTGGGGCCAGCCCTGCTGGATAAAAAGTATCACAGAGGACACACCAAATATTTCCCATGGAATCACAGAAAAGTGGCATTTTGAGAGAGAGCGAAGTATTCTCTTGTAGCTCTCCTTTGGTAGCAAACCCCGCAGTCAATCACACACGTCTTTTCAAAACATCTTACTGCATGAAAGCTGACTTTGCTTCTTTCCATTTACTTATTAAGAGACAGCAAGGAAGACAGAAAGAAAGAACTCACATAAAATGCAGATGGGCTTAAAAAATAAGGCTAGCTAAGAATCTCATCTCCTCTCCCACTGATGTGTTGTAGTGTGCACCATTTCACACAGCATGCAAACTTCTTAGGGCAATTAATTTTCGTTTCCACCGCAGCTTCACTTCTATTAGCACAGGGCTGCTTGAGTTTAGTGTTGAAGGAGAAGGTTCAAAGATGCCTTTCAAACTCTGTGTGGCTTTCTATGCAACATGCCTACAAACTAAAAACGTCTGCATTTGCTAGTAAAACAACTATAAGTTTTGGCTTCAAATGTAAGACAAATTCAGTACTAATTAAATGGCAGTCCTGTAGCATGAAGTCTCTACTAGACTACAGGGCAGCCATAAGAAAAGCTCTCCAGTTCTGCCAGTGTGTGTCGGCCCTGATTTGGACTTTCAAGGGTAACTTCAGCACGCTTCACATAGCACAGTACTGTTAACAATTGCTTGTCACTCCTTTTCCATCTCCTCTGCTTTCAGCCCACCTGGCAGCATCATTATTTAAGCCAACAGAAATAAATTTTTTGTTAACATTTTCAGAGCATTAAATACCTTTTCAAGATTAAAATGTATTAGATGTCCAGCATTTGTTTCTATTTTTCAACATTTAGTATTCAAAATGCCAGTCTTACGCTACTTTCTGTGGGATATTTTGCTGTCAATACAGAAAAAATATTTAGATAGATACATGTAAATTCTATAGAGCAAATCTTAAATAATTGCTACTGACTGCAGTGACTAGTGCTGCAAGGAAACCTAAGGGAATTTATAGGTTTACTTTGAGTAGTTTAATATATTATTTTTCATAAATGCTTGCCCCTGAAAATGGGACCACATTGTGCAAAGGTCTTTATTGTCTGAAGAGATCTGTACTTTGCATTATTATGTCCTGCTAGGGTAAGACTGTATGAATGTTGTTCCCCACAGAATAGTATGAGAAGACTGAAGCAAACCTTAGCAGAATGAGTGTTAAACATTGCCAAAAACCACCTACAAAGAACACCTCTTCATTCACCAGCTCAGACATTAACCCTCATTTATATAACTTTAAATGAAAGTTATAACCGGAAAACAGGGGTTTGTAAGTATAATGCTCATTATAATAGCATTATAAATGAAACTTGCTCACCCTGGAAGTGTTTCTGCTTTTGAAAAATAATTCTGTCTGTACTTCAATTTCTTGTTGCCAACTGTGTGAAAAACAGCAGTGAAGGAGCAGAAAAGAATGGCTCCGATTTTTTATTTTGGGGTTTAGTTTCAAGTGTTTGGCAGTGGGATTTACGTCCATGCTCTACAGATCAGAGGGAAAACAGCTATTTGAATTCTTTCTCCGTTACCACCTTTCTGTCATCCAGAAGTTCACCTTTATTCATTAACAGAAGGAAGAGATGGACTGTGGAGAGCTGAAATCCGCGCAGCCAAAACCCTGCCTTTTGTTTCTCACAGTACACTGGGATTACTTGCGTGAGGACAGAATGCTGCCCTTTGCTGGGATTTTGTACAATAAATACAATCTTTTATTTTATGATTTTAAAAAAAGTTTAAACAATAATTGAGGGTGAGAAACTTTTGAGTCTAACCAGTTGAGCTGTAAATTGTCAGGCATGTCTCTACTGTATCTTTTAAATCAAGACTCCAGTTCTCATCTCAATCTCCTATGTGCTGACAGAAGTACAGCCTTCAAGTCAGAAGTCCAGCGCCAGTTCTCATACGCTGAATGGATGCTGATGGATACATTTGCAAACAGACAAGTTAAGTGTACAGAAACAGTGAGATATGTTACAGGAGGTGCTGAAATCGAAACTCAAAGCTCTGGCATTTCCTTCAGAAGGGATAAAACAACACAGCGATCTTAGCAAGCATTATTGTGGTGAAAGAACCCAATAGTACGGCTGTGTGAAAAGCCCTAGACAAATAATCCTTGTTCAGTTAAAATTAGATATTTTAGGGCCAAGGCGCCTTTACACTGCTTTGGTGAGAAGACCATTCTCTAGTTCCTGAATAGACTAAAGAGACCTTAGTGTTTAATAAGTGTGTTAAGAAGAGTCTTCAAATTATTTAACAGATCATCAAGATATTAGGTTTTCTCCAACTTCCCAAAGCAATTAATGTGCATATATTGAGACCCAGATCTTCCAAGGGAGCATAAATGTCTTTGCATGGGCAGAGATGGGAGATAACATCTCATTCTCTTCTGCATGCTACATGAATGTGCATACTGCAGATTTGAGTAAAACACAAGTTTCTGCATTGCTCAGAAAAGTGGCTGGATTGAACTGTGTTTCAATTTACCCTGCAGTGTTTAGTCCCATCTACTGAACGGTAAGCAGTCACCTCCATCATCCTTCCAAGCAAAACCAACAAAGGAGCTAATCCTGATAAGGTCTAACATTGTCTGAATCACATTTATGTTCAGCCTGGAGAAACAGGTCACAGAAGTTAATCCAGCATGTAAAAACATCTAGAACCAGAAAACCTGTTAGCCAAAGGACAAGTCATATGCCCAGTCACCTGACACAAGCCACACGCCCAGTTTTAGGACGAATATAACCACTGGCAACCTCTTCAACATCCTTCCTTTCCTCTCTCCCCTTTCCTAACTTGCTCAACAACAACAAAGAGCTAGTGATACATAAAGGAAGGTGAATTGCATCCTTATATCTGAATTATTTAAAAAATTAATTTTGCTTAAGAGTCTTAATATAAGGCCCAAAAGAGGGGCAAGATCCTGTAGGGAGAAGCTTCTGTTAACAGAGTCTTTCTGTGGAAGGTGAACAGGGAAAATGAATCTGAAAAAGCCTTCCAGGAGAGCAGTTTATAAAAGTGAGAGGTTCTCTGTAACAGCAATCAGGGCATCCCAAAGTTGATCCAAGGGACATTAGGTTTTATTCCCCTTCAGGCTTGACCAGACATGATACTTTGCTGCTCACAAACCAGCTGGACAAGGAAATCACGCGCTGACAGTTTGGGTATCACCAAAATTAAGGTGTCAGTCTTATTCTGAGATCACTCAACTGAAGGATTACCTTAGCTCATCCAGAAGCGTTTCACTGCTAATGGCCAGCAAGCAAAGTTGCTGGCTTGCTCATTTCCTTCTATGAATATGTGCCAGCACACCTGAATTTTACAACAGAAATAAAGGAAAATCCAGAACCCTGCCGCTAAACTTACTGCTTACATTAAAATCACTGCAAGATGTCTCTTTGCAGACCTTTTTTGGGCCATTTTCCAGGATGAAGCAACAGCTGTCTTTGCCAATCTCCTCACAGGCAAAGAAAATTTTCATGATGAATTGCTCTGATAGAAAGCAGGAGTTTGTTTTTTTTCCTTCGCTTTGCCAGTGTTGCTTCTCCTGGAGTCAAGTTTCTAATCCTGGAGGCACTTCCAACTGTGAATTAGTTACAGGTTTGATAAACTGCATACCTGTTGTTCATAGAGATCAGGAGTGGTAAACTTAAAAAACCCTTTTATTTCCTAGAAGTCTGTAAAATTAATCTCCTACTTCTTCAAGTAGGCTAACATGAGGCAATTACTGATGTCTTCCTATGGTTTGAAGTGTAGCAAAAGGGTTTCCTTTTGCTGTAAATTGGGCTTTGGCAGAGGACAAGGGCCTGGAAACACAGAAATCCTTGCAGGGAAAGAGCTTCCAACTAATTCATGAACCAAAGTAGCAGAGCCGATACTCCACATTGGTGAGTGCCGTTGCTGAAACCCATGCTGCTCAGGATGTTGTCATTTTTAATTAGGACATTTAACAGATGAATATGGCCAAGAACCAGAATTGCCTGTTCTTGTTTAAGAATAAGCTCTCCACCCAAACAAAGTATTAATGTGTCACTCTGTATAATAAATACATGCCTTGCTATACAAAGAAGTACAGTCGAATAGCTTTGGCCTTGTCTCGAACTAATTTATTTTAAGTCTATATATAACAAGTTCCTCTGACAATGAATTGTGTAACGTCTACAAGACAAAAAACGGCACACTTCGTTAGCTACAGAAAGACAGGTGGACCGACAGAAACTTCCACTTAGTGCTTTATTGGCTGCCTGCCACGGTTTGAATGGGGGCAATTATGAAAAAATTGAACACATGACTTTAATAAGCTTCAATATGGATCGCTGTCTGGTGGAAACAGAGCTTTACAATAAGTTACTCTGGGTCTAGTCTTTGCTGCTAGGAACAAATGTGTTGTTTCAGATGTCAATCACATATTCTTGGTATTATTTGAAAAGGTTAGCGAGAATACCGACATGTGAAATTGCAGATGACAGGAAGCAGCCATGGCACTGATTTCCCTCCACATCCTGTGAAATAGCAGCCTCCTTCTGTGCCGGCCAGGGAGTACCTCCCTGAGCACAATGGGGATGTGGCAGCAGCACCTGACTCCAGGAATGCACAGCGAAGAGCAGCTACTGTTGCTGCAGGAGTTCGGCAGCAGCCCCTGCGAGCGGACTCCTCTACTGCAGAGGCAGTTGCTAATATGGTGTTCTCTCCCCACAGCTGAGCACTGAATGCTTTCCAGATAAGTGAAAACCAACCTTATCAAATATTGGACATGTCTTGATGCAAAGATGTCCTTCACAGGTTTTACACTCCAAGCTGCCACCTCCAGCATTTGAGTTAGCTATGAATATGACAGCAATTAAGGCATCACTTCATACTATGCACAAGGTCAGGGAGGCATCGCTGCAGCAGTCCGTACTTGTTCCACATTTTGAGCAATTTCAATGAAAGTTGAGGTTTGGATAAAGCACCAAGTATCTTTCCCAACCAATTCTCTTCCCTCCCCAGCCGAGCATACCCTGCCTTTTAGAAAAATCTCACTCGTGCATCCCCCCCAAGGGGACTGCTGTCTCAGCACTAAACATCCACAGGGAACTTCTTCAGGACTGAAGCAGCACGTTGATGGGGGAAGTGGTGTAGCATCAGCCCTTTTGCCTGCCTGACCTACGTGTGAGCCACAGAAAACCAGGGTTGCTGGAGCTGCTCACATGGGAATGGGGGCATAGAGTCTGACCAGAGCAAGAGCAGCAGTGGTCCCAGCCCCCCGTACAAACTCTTCCCACCCCCCAGCAGCACAAGCGGCAGGACAGTTTCTCCCCAGTCTCCTGTCCCCACTCCCACCCACCAGCTCCAGCTCCCTCCCCTGCCAGCACTAAAGATGCACCAGTCCATAGTGCCTGTATTGCTAATACGTCTTCGGTCAGCTCTGCACTACTTCACACGTGGTTTTTTACTCTGGGTGTATAGATACATTCATTCAAAATATAGCACCCAACATAACTATTTCATAATAAAGATACACTCAAGTGGCCATGTCTAGTAGTATATCCCAGGACTGAAGGCTCACGTTTCCAGTCCTATATCACCTGTGACAAGACTGCTAAAGCAATTCCAAGTTATTTTATCCCCTTTCAAGAATCAAAAACAAACAAAAAAAGAAAAGAGAAAATGCTGTTCCATTCAGTGAGAAATTCCACTTGGGAGTAGACAATAAGAGGAATATGATTAATTGTCAATGGCTTTGTCCTCCAGTAGGACCATGCCACCAGAAACGTTTTAATAGCTTAGGATGCTCAGCTACAACATTATCAGAACTGCTCCTCTCCCTGCAAGTTTCTATTTTTCTGAATGCCCGTTGCTTCTGCCTCTGCTGTTCTTGCTGACTTTGCACATGATTGAGAGGAGCTGTGCATGGAGACTGCATCCTTTCGTATCTCCAGGCTACTTGTTCTTAATCGTATGAGTGCATGACTTACTTATAATAATCACACATAATGTAAAGTAACTATCACTATCACTTGGTTACCACTAAGTGATGTTAGTAATGGCAATTTTTACTTTCACAGGTTTGACATGTTTTCAAGTGTTGCCCCAGAAATTATTATATTCTGTTATTTCAAACTGACCCCAAACTACTTCATCTGTAAAAATAGTAACAATTATTAACAACAGCAACAATGTGCACAGATGACAAATCCGTATGAGACATTTCTGACACACCACAAATTCAGTAAGCACAAGTCCAAATAATGAACAGTCATAATTTGCCGCACAAATACAACATGGAGAACAACTGTCTAGTCAATAATCTGCAGCATCAGACAGCGGGTCACTGACTTAATGCGAGTCATCAATGTAATAATTTATGAGAAAGCAGTTACCGTATCAGGAGATATCCACAGACTGTTCTGAGTAAGAAAGGAGAAACAAGCCTCCTGCTCAGGGCTGGGAAGCTGCTTCAAAAGCAGTGTCATGCTTTGGGCAGCATCGCTCCCAGAGGACAAGAACTTGTGAAAAGAAGTCCAGAAAGGCACAACAATCACCCTCACAAATTTGAAAACAATGAATTATGAGGAAAGATTAAAATGACGAGGTTGGTTTGGTCTAGAGAGAAGGGGCACATGGTAACAGCTCTGAAATAAGTAAAAGATCTCTGCAAAGAGAGGTGAAATGTACTCTTGCTCTACGTGCGCTTGCACAGGATGGTAAATAAAGGCTGAAATTTTAACACTGAGATCTCAGACATTCAGAAAATCAAGTTTCTTCGAAAGCCTAAGAATGGGAACAGATTGTCTCCAGAAGTACAAGAATAAACCTTTCTTCCCAAAGGTTTAAAAACCAATTAGACAAAGAGGTGTCAGAAATGGCTTAGGTACACTTAAACATGCCTTCAGGTGGAGGCACAGCCTAGACAAGTCAAACTTCCTTCCAGACTTACTTTCTGTCACTCTTTACAAATTTACCCCAAAATGCAAATTCGGCTCATTCAAAAATTGAATCCAAACCTTCTAATTTTTAAAACACCAACACTGTTTTAATGTACTTTCACTTTTTTATTTCATAACACTGAAATTGTAACTTGGCCTAATGAAGAAAAGATAAAATAATCTAAACCCAAAATGTTACAACGTAATGCTCATAAAACATGTATTAGAGTATTACTGTTAGTTGCCCACCAAGCCAAAATATCCATCCTCCACAGAGCTCTTAGCAAGATAATCAAGCTCATTCCGTTACTGGAATTCCAAGATTCCAACAATATTGTTCCATATTGTTTCCATCGTTGTGTTCACATCAGAATACGAGTAGAGGTTGGACCAGTCATAGTATCAGTCTCAGTGACAGTCTGAAAACCAGACTGTTATCTACCAGAGAAAAGAAAAAGAGAAAAAAAAAAGGAAAGCAGCAGCTGAAAAAATTCTAAGGAACTCAGGAGAAAATTGTTTTGAGGAGACATGAAGCTTTGGAAATAATGAAACTACAGTATTTTGCTCTTTCTTAACTCCAGAGACTCAAAATTTGCAGCAAGACCTAGGCTAAATTAAAACATTTTACTACACATTGAGCCTGACTCTGCAGTATGTTTCTTTGGTCATGATAGCTTAATTTCAGAGGAACAAGGCAACATTAAAAACTGCTCTGTGACTCTATCCATGTTTCCTAATCTCCTCTGAGATTATTTTTAATGAAGGCAAGAAAACATCTTTTTCAACTAAAATAATCCATCTCACATTTGTCTCCAGACCTTTAATTGTTTAATGCAATTTCCCTCAGAAGATGTTCAGTTTCATCTATACAATCTTTTTTTCCCAAAAGACTAATCAGTATTTTGAAATATAAAGTTACTTAGTTTATAAATTGCCTTGACTTTTCAAATTAATCAAACTGAAGTTCTAGCAAACAATACCATTTACCGTGTTTTCCCCCATTCAACGTATGCGATCTCTTGCAAATGGTAGCTTCTGCCAGTTGGGATTTCGGTTGTCAGAGCAGTAAAATTTTGCTTTCCAAAGCTCGTTCTTTACACACTGCTGCAGAACCTTGCATTTAGCAAAGAATTGCCACGTATGCACAAGCAACTG
Source organism: Pandion haliaetus (assembly GCA_013401275.1). Taxonomy (NCBI): domain Eukaryota; kingdom Metazoa; phylum Chordata; class Aves; order Accipitriformes; family Pandionidae; genus Pandion; species Pandion haliaetus. Next base: position 118,115 of record VYZV01038466.1, on the reverse strand, counting down.
AATTGTTAATTTATAGGGGAAGGTGGAAAGCAGTATTTTCAGTGTAGAGTGAAAGAAGATAATAGTCAAACCAACAAGGGCCATGCGTGAGAAAGAAGACGGAGAGCGTGGTAAAACCAGTCAACTCTGCTGGACTGAAGCTGCCAGGCAATACCATTTCTTTACTAACAACAGTAATGCTCTACGTATAGCCTAGATCCCTAACAGGCAAAAGAATGTTTTAAAAAAGGGAGGAGAAATGCTATTGCAAAGAGTTCCTTCACGTCTCTTTTCAGGGGGTTTACGGAAACATACCAAGTGCTCACAACATTGCAGAAATGTCTTGAATTTCTTTACAGTCTGTGTCCACCGAGTTTCAGGGGAAACTTCCAAAGAGGCAGCCCCAGACACACCGCTGGAGCGCAATACACTGCGAGGATGCCACATTCAGCTTCATCCTTTGGGAAGCACAGGCAGGTGTTTCAACGGAATGCTTTGCCTGAAACCTGCCTTTTGATTATTATGGCTTTGGAGACCTTCTGAAAAGCGAGACCTGACAAGGGCGCCGAGCTTTGTTTAGAGAACTTAATCCTCATTCTCCCAGCTGCTGACAGGAAAAGGCCATGTTTTGCTTAAGTAAAAAATTCCTTTCTTAGAATCAAGGGATGAAAGTGGTAGAGAAGAGCAAACACCCTCCCCGAACAGCAGAGCTAAAACACCCAACAGCTGACTGTTAACAGCAGCAGAAACAGCTTTTTCTATTCTACGATATATATCAGAGTAAAAAATCTCTGCCAGGTGGCATTAGGCATTATACAGATACGAAAACCATCCAAATAATAACCTGATCCTGTGAGATACCGAGTTCCTCCCTCCTGTCGAAATGAATGGTGCAGAGGGTGCTATGGATGTAACCTGAGCAGTGAATCACACTCCAAAGCCTACAAAGCATAAGCCATTCCAGTGCTATACTGACCACTATTTGAAACATTTCCAAAAAGAGAAAACTCCACTGTTCATTTAAACTGAAATTCAGATCTTGGATGCACACATTGCCATGAGCTTTAATTTCCATTACTCCTACAACACTGATAGTGTGAGTCCAAGGAAAAAAAATGTTCAAAATGTTCATAGATTTGATTTTTTCCCTTAAAGACCTATATTCTTGCCAGTGGCACACAGACCTAGAGACTTCCAAACATATTTCAATATTACAGGCTAGTAGTAAATATAATTTGAAGCATTACAGTTCATTCCATGAAGCAGTTCTATTAACTTTTTCTTAAAAAAAAAAAAAACTTTACCCATGAGTGGAAGAGTTTGTACTAGGTGTGCATTTGTTGCTGTTCCTTCAAAAATCTGACCTAGCTTGACCGAGTAATAAACCAGTAAACCCCCCAAGCTGTACTAATTCAGACCCTAGGGACCTGAAGAGCTGGATTTCCTGACGTTACCTCCAAAGGGAATATGCCAACTCAGCAGGACTTTTCCAGCAGCCTCAGTTCCTGCCTGCCCGAGGCTACAGCAGGCTGTGCAACAGCACACTGGATGATGCACTGTTGTTCATCCCAATACTTGGAAACACAGGCAGATCTGATGAGGAGTCAGAATGGGTGGAGAAAACAGACAGAGCTGGACTGAAAACCTGAGAAAAAGCACTGGAGGAAAAACCAATAAGCCTGACAAGCAGCAGAAGTGAGCTGAGAAACCAGGGCAGCGGGAACTATATAAACTCGCTTAAGGAGGGGAACGGGCTGGGGACAACCAAGTCGAGTGGGAACGAGAGTCACTGGATGCTTCTCTGTAGCTTAGCATGGCACTTTGGTTTGCTGAATCTCATCACTCCTCTGCGGAAAAATCTTTCTGCAGGGCCCTGGCAAAATGTCCTGTCCATTCCAAGTGCTAGACACATGGAGATTTGCAACCTGTTATTTGTGCCACTTACTCTGTTCACTCAAGGAAAAAGTTTTGTGCAGTGGATATGCATGGTCATCATGCTGCATCACGCTTTGGCACGATGGGTGCACGCGCTACGTGACGGGACTTCTGTTTTCCATTTGCTTTTTTCAAGTCTAAGCAACCACCTATAAAACCACAATATGTTAAAAGCACACTTAAAAAAATCACCCACCTACTTAGGAGATCGTCGAATTAGCATTACTGCTGCAGGTTTTTTTAATAAAGGGTACTTGTTGCCTGTAGAATCCTTTTTTGATTTTTGCCAGAAACTTAAAAGGTAGGTAAGGTAAACAACCATGAGAAATTATTTTAAAAAGAAAAAGGAATGGTATCTGAGTAATGCAGCTACATGCTTTGCAGTGACCTACTTCTCCCAGCACTACCTGAGTCTGAAGCCAGCAGGAACATCCAAGCCACTCTTTTCTCAGGCGTTGCCCGGTTCTTTGCTCCACTTTTCTATATGCTCAACCTGAAAACCTAGGGTCAAATTGGCAAGCACACTGAGCACTCACAAGTACCACTGACATGAGGAAGGCCATGCTTTACCTTGAGTAAGTGCCAAGGGATCGAGCCCAAAGTGCCTCAGACCAAGCATGTGGTAGAACGACGGTGTGATTTCACAAGTGGATCCATTGAAAGAGTCAGTCCAACCAAAAATTGGTTTTCCTTCTGTTTTGGTGGGGTTATTTTGCAGTCACATCACTGATCTGCTCCACCATGCAGCTGCCTAAGTACCAGAGACAAGCGGAGAGAGAGATCAACAGCAAGGAGGTATATGCTGCTGCTCGCATGCTAAGTTAGGCTAGTTTTACCCAAATGTAAAACCACAACCTGGGTGTCATATTCTAGCCTGAACTGTCCTCTGCCTTGATGCTCCATTTGCAAAGTGGGGGGACAGATAACTCTTTGTCTAACCGTGGGGCTTTGTGAAACTAAACTGAAGTTAATGAACATTCAGATACTATAATGGCGGGTGTCTCAGGAAAAAAACACAAGGACATGAATAATTATGGCCTCAGCAGGGTTTGAATAGCATGCGGGAAGTAAGACGATGGTCACACATTGAACAATGCAACTACAATAAAATACTGAATAGGGACTCATTAAGAAAGTGCTGCCCATCCTTTGGACTGAAGAAAGCAGGGGTCCAATGGAAAAGCTAATCTGTTATCATGCAATTAAAGACTGCATAGTAATGCATATGCACAGAGGTCAAGCAAAGGTTGCGTGTGCAACATAAATGCAGACATTTTGAATGCAACACTAGCAAGGGTATTTTCATCTGGGTTTGTGCTTGTGCAGCGTGAGTTCCTCTGAATATAAAACTTACCAGGCGGTGTTTACAGACTTGCCATCATTTTAGATCTGTAATTTGTCTTTCTAAATGCCATGTTACTCTCCTTAAAATGTACTAGCTTGGGTGCATTAAGCACTTGGCTAAATTCTTTGGTCCAGATCACACACAAGACCAGATTAACAGATTCAGTTTGGAGTACTGAGGTTGGGACACACACCTTTCCTCCACCACACCCCTCCTACAGTTCTGATGATGAGGCCAAAACACGGTTGCCTTCATTCCACGAGGGAAGCTCCTGCTGCGAGACAGGCAAATGAATGAATGAGAAAACTCTCTGCCATTCTGCAAGGGAAATTTATTCTACTTTATTTTAGATTAAGCTGCCCTGAGAAAAACGATGGGCACGTAACGTGAAACTAGCTCGTAGCCTAAGTGGGCTGCCATAGGACCACTCAGATTTTGAAAGCCATTTGGTCCAGCATATGGAATAGCAACAGTCTGTTGCTGTTTACATATATCTATCTACAAATATTTCTATGGCCTTTGTCACCAGTGGAGACAGCTGCTTCCAATTAATGTCTCTCATAAACAGCTCTATGGAGTCAGACTGCATTATTATTTCCATTTTGCAGGAGAGAAGGTGAAACAGGAGAGCAGACCAGATTCACAAAGGTATCTTTGTGCCTAACACCCACTGAAATCAGCCGAACTTGGTTCAACCACAGAACTTCTGTGGATCTGGATCCACAAATCAGATGCGCACCTAGGTTGGATTACACTACAAAGCTGCAAAATCAACTTAAGACTTTTAACTCTCACTCTGCTTTTCTATCTTTAAAAGGTCATTAGTGGACTGAACACAAAATTGCCTATTCAGAAAACTGAGGTGTATTATTTCCTTTAGAAAGGTCCTCTTTTCTGTTATTACCAAGACAATATTAAAAGGACAAGAGAAATGTGGAGGGCAGGGGGAGGAGGTTTTTTTATACCAAATGATTGCAGTGGTGGGTTTAATGGCTCTTTTTCATACTGCTTATGACTTATTTTTTCCCCCAATATTGTCCACACACTATTAGAAATAGTACGCCAATAAACACTGAAAATATAAAAATCCTTAACACTGTCACACAGTAAGAAAAGTCTTGCCATTTTAGCTAACAGTTTCAGAAGCACAAACTTCTATATATCTTTTCAATCTATACAACAATATAATAAAGATTTACAACAACGCCTTTAGTTAGCTCTGAAAAATCCTTCTTATGTCAGATGTAAGCGTTAAACCTAACCACAGGACCAAAGTTCTCCCCTACCTCTGCAAATCCAAGAATGGAAGGTGTTTGCCCACTAGCAGAAACATGTCGTTTGCATAGAAGTGAGAGCAGTACACCATCATGGGAGTTTTTTCATCAATTCTCATTTTCTCTATTTGCCAACCGCTTGCCATCACATCCATGGCAGGGCTGCAGCCCTTCTCTGATATAACACCCATCTAACAGCCACCCACCAAAAGCATGAAGGTGCTTCCCAGAAGCAGCAATGTCATCTTAACACCTGGATGTGAAAACATACAGGTGGAAGCATTTGTTCTTAGTGGGTGTTGGTGCCTACGGTTGTAAAGCTACAGATTACATTCCCTCCTTGCTCTCTAAACACGCAGAGGACCCTGCAAACACATCGCTTACAGAACTTGCAGAAAAATCAAATCTTCTTCACCTATTAGAAACAATGTGTTTTAGAGACTGAGTTTATTTTCCCTTTGTTTTACATCACCTAGACCTTAATTTCTCTGTTACCTAAAATAAATATAAACTATTTGTTACAGAAGGAAGGATGTATCATTAAGCTGATTTTACCACATTTTTTGGGTGGTGGGATGCTAGCTTAGCGCACAAACACGTTTCAAGGGAAATGTGTTTGGCAGCCCCTTCCAGGAGCTGAAAGAAACGTGGTTACAAAGGTTAGATTTTTACATAAACAACTGCCCCAGCACTTTACGTGCTTCCATAACTTAGCAGCATTCCATTTTATTTGTTTATGAGATTTAGTTTGCTCTTCTTTGGTGGTACTATTTTGTTACTAAATAAAACATGTACATGACCCAAGTGCGTGTCCACAGAGCTAGAAAGAGCCTAGGGCTCTTTTTCACCCCCCAAAGAAGAATTTCTGAGTGATTTATGAAAAAGTTACAATATTATACTTAAATATTATACTTAACCAAAATACCAAAGTTCCAGACCAAATCCTCCATGGGTTATATACAGCATAGCATCTCCCTCCATCCCAGAGAAAAGTCAGCTGAAGTCAAGTATTAAAAAAACCCTCAAAAACCAAACCACCACACAGTACTGTTAATAACCATCCACAACAATAGTGTCAGCTATCACTGACTGCTACTAAAAGATATTGCATCAATCCCAAATGTTTTGGAAAACACCATTTTAAAGGGAACTGACCAGTAAAACTATCAGAATATAATTATACTTCCATATCTAGGTTTGCATGGAGACAGGAATCTAAGAGAAATAAGAATTGATGTACATTTAATACAGCCACTACCAAGGAGGAACCATTACACATACCAGCATCTCTATTTCATACAGAGCAGCAATTCCATGCCCAAATTTTCCCATGTGAACAAGCCTCTCCCTAGAGAGCTTAATCCTTACTGTCCAGCTAAAATGCCTACTGCAACTGTGCTATCCCTATTCACAGTAAGAAACATCTCTAAATTTCCTTTATTGCAGCTATAGCTGGAATTTTTACTGTCTCTTTTTTTAAAGGGAAGAAATGTTAATAACAATTGATTGGACAGAATCAGTTATTAAACTTTACAAAAACCATCATCACTGCAGACAATATTTTACCTTCCTTCTTTTTAGTGATGCCTAAAAATAAAAAACAAAGTACAAAATCTTCAGGCAGTTACTAACAACCAAACTGCTAAGAGCACATACAGAAAACCACATTTAACAAATAACAGAGTTTACGAGGTGTTCCAGCTCTTTGAAAACTGATCTGAAAGAATGCTCCCGCAGCCTAAATTTATTCACCAAACTGAAGTCAGTAATGACAGATTCAGAAGTCGGCGATATGATTTCTTCACCTCTAGCTGTATTTTCAGCTGGTGACTTCCCACAGGCAGCTATCTTTCATTCAACAAAATCTACTTGGTGGCCCTTGTTCAAATAGAATATATTTAACAACTTAATACTGAGTTTTCATTTGTTACTCAGTCAGGGTAGAAAAGAGGTTAGTATAATGTCATATTGATCTAATCAATATGCATTCAGATTTAGGAAGAAAAATGTAGTTTGGTTCAGCTTCTAACAGCTAATCTGCACTGAAAGAATAAATCAGAGCAAGTCTCAAGAGACCACCGGATCGCCCTGTGACAAAGGGACCCAGCTAATCCACCCAGCAGAAGAGCGTATCTCAGGAGGTCGCCTTTTCGTCAACCCAACATCAGAAACTTCTACCCTGTATGAAGATGCTGCATAACTTATGCTGAGACATCTTAGTTGGCAAGAGCTTCGAATATTACACAGTGAGCAGCATCTATTTGGGCAGAAGGAACCAAGACAAGCTCAGTTAAAGCCAACACTGAGGAGAAAGAGCATGTGATGCTTGTGCTTGCCTTGTATTTCTAATAAAACTGAGTTGCCAAAAGGAGATAAAGCTGATTTACATACTCTGTCACAGTATGTTCAGTTCTGAGAAGTGTGGGAAATGCTTTTATCTTCATTCCTTACACAGTGTATTTAATTAATAATTAATTTATTTAATACATACATTGCTTGATCACTATATATGTAATTGTGGAATTGGACTGTTAATCACTACATTTCAGTATATGATTTTTCTGCATTTTTTCATTAAAGGAGGATCTAGCTGGCTGCTGTAAAGCTTCACTCTGTATAGAAGTTGCCACGGTTAGTAAAAATCATGGCAATTTCTGCACAGAGTGAACCTGAACAATAGCAAATTGGGTATTTTTAAGTTCTTCATTTCTGATTCAAGCCTGGCTTGCAAGGATTTCCCAGTTTGATTTTTAGACACTTCATTTTCTTAAGTAAACGTTGTGAAGAAAAAAAAAAAATCTTTTTCAAAAAAAGAAGAATCAATGTTACTCCTGCTTTTTCACCTTAAAAAAAGAAAAGGAGGCGGGGAGGAAGGGAACGTTCTCTTATTGCTTCGGCTGACCAGACAGACACAAGACAGACCCATCCATCAAAAGCCTTAGACGGTACCTAACCCAGGTAAAGAAAGAAAACTAAGCCCATTTGTTTCTGAAGCTGTGTCACTTATGCTGAATTTCCCAGTGCTACCGCACAGTCACCAAGACATTCTGTGGTTGGCAAGGAAGAGAAATTTGCTAGAAACCTCCTGCAAATGAAACCCAGCTGCTTAAGCACAATCCCAGATGTCTCCTGCACCGTGTGGCTTTGATAGATTAAATTGAGCATAAGAAAGAGATGAAATATTTATGAAAATTAAATTTGCAGGATGCATGTCAGTAAGCCTGAAAAACACTTTTTCAAACGAAGACAGGAAACCGCATTTTTCACCCAACCGGGTTAGGTTAGGTTATAGCAGTGGTATTCATGGAGCTCCTGAGATGCTTATGTTTCCTGCAGACTGCTTAGCTTTTATTCAAACCACTCATTCCAGAAACAGCAACCGCAAATAGTGTCTCTGACACCAGTGTATCAAACGTTTATAAACAACCCACTCAAATGAAATATTATGTTTTACTCCTTATCCACCAAAAGTTTATAGTATTTTGAAGGCTAGGAAAAAGCTCAAATCACATACAGTACTCTGTGTAATGATACCATGCCCTGGACACTGAATACTGCTGCAACAAACAAACCACCCCCCCCCAGTTCCACATTTAAGGGTATGTTATCAGGTATTTAAGCAAATGAACATATTCTGAGACATCTTCAGACTATTTGTTCATCAAAACTTCATACTCATATTGGCTTCCTCAAAAGAGCAATGAAAGGAAGAGTCAGTGTGGTAAAAGAGCAACAGAAAGCATAAATTAATTAAGATAATATTTACAATTAAATGAAGCCATGGAAGCACTAAATACCTCAATTTTTTACAATTATAAGTGTCTTGCATAAAATGCCCAAACACAGTTAGCATCTCTCTGTCTCCATGGCCCAGGTCTTGCCTGTCTCCGCAGATCTGTTACCACTATGGTAAGCGCTACTGCAGACACAATCGGGTTTTCCTTCCCTAGCTGTTCCTACCTTCCAACCTTCTGCAGGCAACTGTCTTGGAAAGGGTGGCACTCTTTCAAGATGCTCTTCTCTCTTTTTTTAGGGAATTCAGAAACCCAGCAGAATTTTTTAGGGAGTTAATCTTGGTGATCATTTAGCACTCAATTACTTCAAAATCCTGCCTGATACAAGTATCCATTCAAATACAGAACTCTGACTTCACACAGATGTGGTCTTCTTAGTAAAGCAAAACTAATACACAAGACCAATATTTATTCTGTGGACTAATAATGAAGGGGCTGCAGCTCTGTGTGGCTCACTGAATACTTTTGAAACAGAAATCAAAAGGCCATTAACTTCAGCAAAGCAGGAACAGAGACAAATCTCATGCTTGCCTTTGCCCTTGGGCTCCTCGAACACCTCCTGAGCGCGTTACAGGGTCACTGGATGAGCGAGGACAGCAGAGTTGTCCCAAAGGAGATCAGCGGTTTATTTGAAGAAGCCCAGCGAGTCACATTTCCCAAACTCTCTTTCAAAAAAGGAGCAATGAATATCCCATTTCCTTTTCACGGGATGTTTATACACTACGTCTCGAGTACCTTTTACACTGCTAAGCTAATGCAAAGACAGATTTCAGCAGAGGAAGAACAATACACTTTCTTAGCGTGCACGTTTTGAGTTGCATTTATATGAACATGCTGTGTCTGAAGCAACAGTCCAAAAATTTGCTGATAGATGATCAGTACCGTTGCAACATCACAGTAACTCCACAGACAAACAGATGTCATAAAAATCAGTAGCATTAGAAAATATCTCCCCTACAGTCAGTTTGCAGCGTAAGATACTAAAAAATAGTAGAGCTGCAAATAGAAGTTAGTAAACAGACATGACTATCCTTGGTCTGGATAACTGAACGGACACACTAGTCCTGTTATTTTTTTAAAAGAGTTAAGCCTCCACTTCTGCAAAGTACTCCAGGAAGAGAATAGTCCTATCAGTCTCAAAAGGACCATTTAAGTTTAAAATCATATAGGTGTTTGAAGTAACCTGCTGAGTAAACGCTTCACGATTACTTTGGCTAACACATGGCACATCTAGTTTCACTCCACTTAAATATCCTGCTTTCTAGCAATGAATCTGGAACAAAAGGTATTCAAAAATCACAGGAGTGAAATGTTCGCCTAACTGCAAAACAAGTCAGGCCTTCAAACCCACTATCTTTGTCAAGGCCAGACAGCTGAGGACCTGACATTCGGTGCTTAATAAACTCCAGTTCAGAACAAGTGGGTACAAAGTATGCTTTATGTGTCCTGGGTTGAACTGTATATCCTAGAAAAACGAGGAGGGAGGGAATAAAGGAAGGAAAGATCTATCTTCCCTCCAGGTATGATGCTGAAGAGATCAAATTTCGAGCATCTGTGATGCTCACCACAAGCTGCTTTTATTGCTGATTAATAGCGAGAGATTAATAGCTGGGGATGCCACATAATAGCTGCAGTATAAAACTCTCGAACACACAGTCATGGTTATGCATTTAACAGCTGGGTTCATACTTTCAGTGGATTTTGCCATATGGTAACCAGGATCAGTTTACACTCACAAGATTACTACTTTAAACATGTGCTGTACAACTACACCGCATAGCTACCTCTAAAGTAACGCAGCCCGAAGGTTACCTACCCTCGTGTTTTCTGAATCATCCTTCAGCTTTCAACAAGCCAAACAATGTCAGGTCCTATCTCCTAATTCCCAGAATTTTTAGCTTTAAGCCTCTGAGTGTTAAAATATATTGAGGAGCAGCAAATATCAGAGGCGGGAGGTGGAGGCCTGGCACTTCGCCAGACAACAACTAGACCAGCAGGTGAACGTGAATTTTTTTGGATTAAACCAAAGTACAGTACTGCCTGCTAAATCCCTTGAGCAGTGAACTGTATGACAAGTAATTATACCAAAGAATTTTGTTACATCAGGTTTATATATTCACCAGATTGCAACGATAATTAACAATTGCGTCTACTCAAAGTCCCTGCGGCTTTGGATCTGTCAATTGTAAAGGCTGATATGTTGCTCCACAGCATGAGGCTGAAGTATACCAACAGAGAGCACCATAGGCATAAGCATTACACTCCTCCTCAACGATATAACTGGCTCCTGCCCAGTTTTCTCTTACTTTCTCTCCCGTGTTTTTCACAAATGCTGCACTTTTTCATTCAGAGAGACTTCTCTGTGATTTCCACATACCGGTTTAGGACAAGGCTACGACATGGAAAGATGCTCCTTTGTGGCTCTGCTTCAGATGGCACCAATGGTAGTATGGGAAAATGGAAAAAAATCTGCCTAATCAGTACCCTGCCTCTATCCCACATGGCTAAGATGGGCAGGAGAAACTCAATTTTTACAGTAAGTTAAGGCTTTCAGTTCATTCCACATATTGGACGGATACAGCTATGCAGTGCCAGGTGCAAGGGATTTGGACCAAAACTACAACTTTGCCCCAAAACTCAGCCTCTTTTATGCAGCATTTCTTTCTTTTTTTTGAGCCGAACTTTGCTCAGATTATGGGATAGAAGAGAGTTTTCCAAAAAAAGAAGTAGTGTTTTGGCAAGAAGAGCTTTTGCCACCTGTTTCCTTTACAGTACAACCCTCTAGTTTGCATCATCAAGCTCAGTTAAGCATTTTTTCTAAATGTCCAGTTAAATTAGCTTTTGGCCGAGCTTAGAGAAGAGAAGATTAAATTCAGCCGAAAATACCCAACCAACAGACAGAGATGAGCAATGGCCAACATAGGTTTGTCAAGAACAAACCATGTCAAAAGTATTTCAGTTCCCTCCGGGACAAGGTATAGGCCTTGTGGACATAAGACAAGCAAGAATGCACGTGAACTGGAGGACAGGCCTAGTATTCAAAAATGTTCTTAAGAAGTTGTAGAAATGATTGGGAGACGCTGGAGTGCTATTCAGCTGGTGTAACACAATACACAGCCAGTATAACATAATGCATGCACACAAGCAATTGCACAAGTAAAGAAACACTCAGGTCCGAGTTCTGCATTTTGAAGAATAGATGGAGAGACTGAAAAATGCGCAGCAGTGGTCAGCAACAGTAACTGGAGACACTCAAGACCAGACAACTAGAACTGGGCTTGAACTGGAGCAAAGAAGACCAGAGTACACTTAAGACTAATTTTTCTAGAGGTGAGAATAGGAGGCACTACAATTGATTGCCTGGAAACCTGTGGCCCCCTCATCACTGAAGGACAGTCAAATACTGGTAACAAACATCACATACATGCCAGAGGGACTGACTAAACTCTTGGCATTGCCTTCCTGCCCCTATATCCAGTGCAAATCTGCCATTACATTAATGATATAACTATGTTTCATATTAGTAACCACATGGAACCATCAGGATCTCCCCAGGCATGTGTACAGGCAAAAGGCTGACTCCACAGGCTAATAATTCATGTCCCCACTGAGATTATCCTGCAAGGAAACAGAAGCTTCGAAGGGAAAGAATAAAAGCATCTACTAAGCAAATTTAAGCTAGAATTAATACAGCTTTAGAAAACCTTGCTGTCGGCCTGAGGCACAGACTGAATTGCTTAAAAGACCTCTTAATTTGATTTTAAGCTCTTTTTTCATAACAACTTCCGGCCTTGAAACTGCCTAGAGCAATGGGACTCTGACCCATAACCCAAAGGGTAGGAGGAAGCAAAGTGTTACAGTCAGGTAACTTAAAATGAAGTAAATACACAAAGAATAGCGTTACACGCTGCATAGCTTTACAAGGTTTTTTTCAGGGATTTAACTCCTGAAATTATCCTAAAGCACTCAGCTTCAATTGCCATCACTTTGTCTTTCTTTAATCGCTGAAAGATTTTGGGCCAGATTCCATCTCATGTTCAGTATTTTTTTGGAGGAGGATATGGAGCTGGCGAGAGCACCCACGGGAACCCACATGGATGCTCCCTGGCAAAGATTCCCCAGCACAAGCCTCTCGCCCTCTGAACAGTGCTGGCAAATGAGAAACATACAGTCCTCAGAAGGGAAACAATTCTATGCTGAATGAGCCACTAGTTACATTTCCTCAAAAGTTTGTGCAAGTGCTCAAAAGTCAAGAAAAGCTTTGACTCCCAACTGCCGGGAAGCTGGGAACATATTTCAAATGCAAACTGTGAACTCATGAGCTGCTGGGTTTCAATTTATGCTACTGGGAATCTCCTACTGACACTTGTAGTTACACTGTTGATAAGACACAATATATGAGGATTTTATCTTTTGGCATAACTTTCGCATGCTCATCTTTGTGCCTGGAATTCTGCAGAGGGAAACATCTTGGTCTCTTGCAGACAAGAGAAGTTTTCTGTGTGCATCTTCCAGCAACCTACTGCATTTCTTCTACAGATCTGCCTAATGCCCTTGCAGATGCTCCTAAGTCAGAATACATCTGACTTCCTTGAAGGTCATCGCACCAAGATTCTCGGTATCTTTAGGAGCACATTATTTTGACATGGATAACTCTGAGGATAACCTAAGAACCCCCTTGTTTTTCAAGGGATCACACAAAAAGAGTGTCAAAGGACTTGCCCATCAAAATTTTAAAAGGGAAGAGAAAAACGAGTAAGACTCAGAAACATTTATGACTCCTGGTTTCGGGGGAGCTGATGCAGCCCCAGCTGCACTCCCCACTTTAGCAGCAGAGGGTGCTGGCAGAATACCGAGGGTCCCTGCAAAAATATCCACGGCTGGTCGGTCAGGTGTGACTGCAATTTGTCCAAAGCGTGCACTTCACACAAGCATCACTTGGGAAGAACAGTACCAGTGAATGGTTATAAACTAGGTTTTCTTTATCACCTGAAGACTGTAAGATCTGCTCATCCCACGCAAAATTGTGCAGCGTGCTCGCTCCTATGCCTCATACAGCTTCTGCAGTCAAGTCTGAAAACGAGGTCAAACATTAGATATAAAACGTCAGATCAGCCGTTCTTGTGATTCAGGGAGAAAACGATCAACCAAGGATCGCAAGCTTGAATCTGAACTGCGTACACTGTTACACTGGGTACAGACTCCTGCAGACACCGCGTTCACTTCCCACCACGTGAAAGCTTTCAGGATAAATGGACTACAGGAGTGGTGCTGCTGTTTGTTCTGCTCCTTAGTTTTATCATGTCCTATATTAAGAAGGCAGAGTAAAATCATCTCAAGCGTCAGAAAAACTCATGGTTAATGCTGAAGGGTTGTAGGTGAGGTCACAGAAAGTTTATCTGTTTAGTTAACAGAACTGACTAATTTACGGGGAGAAAGAAAAACCTTCCTTGCTGTGCCAATATTTTTTCTCTTTTCAGTTGCGATACTCAGCTTGCTAGCTAACTGCTTCATGACGAAAACATCCAGGCCAAAACATCCAGAGTGTTTCATTGAATTATTTACCACTTCTTAAAAGACACTGAGCTTAACAGAAAAATGTCTCTTCAACAACAGCAATTTTACAGTTCTTCCAAAGAACATCAATACATGAACGAAGCGCGCTACGGTAAGACCATTTATAAACTCCCGAAAGCAGGCCACCTCTTTTACTGCATCCCGAACCTGTTTCCAAGGGCAATTGTTGTAAGAACGTTTCAAACCCATTAATAAAGGTTCCTCATTTTCAGTCTCCGTGACGAAGAAAGCTACTACGATTCTGCTGTCAATCAAAATTCTGCCCTATTACAGTCCCTGTTTACTGCTAATTAGTGCCCCCTTTTCTTATTAGCCGTGTCAAATTTTTGCTTCTTGACGGGTAAATACGGCATTTTCCCTTACGCTTAGCATGACTCGTTCCTGTGAAAACTGAAGCGTGAACAAGCTCAGCCTTCCTCCGAAAGCAGCACGGTCTTTCTCAGCCTACGGCTCCTATCAAAACCCCCTCGCTGTTCAAAGGGGTGAGGAGACAGAAGTTGCGGAACAAAGCGTAAGCCTAGACCGCTCGAGCTTCCTAAAGGCGGATTTAATTTAGCGCGGTTGCTTCGAAAGTCCTTCTGTCGAGCGGTGCCAGTAGGCTCCGGCTGCGCTACCGAAGAGCAAGCAGCGCCGGGAGCCGCTGTCGGTGCCCCCCCCCGGCGCGCTGCCCGCCCCGCAAGCCGTGCGCCCCAGCACCATCGCCCGCCCCGTCGCTCCCAGCGGCCCGGCAGCGGCCAAGCGCCAGCCCGGAGCCCCAAAGCTTCCCCCTCCGCGCCCC
>VYZV01038466.1:72456-103345 GCA_013401275.1 Pandion haliaetus | reverse complement strand
CGCCCCCGCGGCTGGGCCGCAAAAGGGCGGCCGGGACGGGGCGCCCCGGGGGAGCGGGCAGCCGCCGCCGGGCGAGGGACCCCTCGGCTCCCCCTGCCCCGGCAGACCTCCGGCCCCGCGAGGAGGCCAGAGCCCTCCCGTCAGACCGCCTCAGGCTTTCGCACATCAAACGTTCTCCTTCGCCGGCAGGGAGACCGCACCAGCGCGCTCGGGAGCTGCGACCCTTCGACGGGCTGAAAGAGCTCGCAAGCAATGGCAGGCAGCCGCCAGGACCGGGGGGGGGAAGCCCAGGAAGCGACGCTTCTGCACGGCGTTGCTCAAGGCACGGCACCCCCCTCTGCCCCCCCCCGCACAGCTTTTCAGTGGGCAGCTGGTAGAAACGCTTTCTAAGCCGGTGTCATTCTTCAAGTACTAAATGAGCTGCTTCGACATATGCGCGGCGCGTGATTTCCCTATAGGCCTCTCGGTGCCATCAGGCGTCCACGCGGATTCCCCGTCCCCCCCGATGGTGGCACAGGCACGGCGGTTGTGTCACTTCTCCGCTGGGTGCACTGAAACGAAGCCACCTCGTCAGTGGTTAGGGTTATCGGACTTCGACGTCAATCGGTTCCCGATATTTGCTCGGCAAAATGCTATTTTCAGCTGCTACGCCCATTCCGATCGCTTGCCCGGAGAAAGGCTGCTCAGGTGGCGTCAAGGGATGCAAACCCACAAGGTAACCCATGCACACGTCTGCCCCTTAGGACAGGAACAAGTGCCTCAAACAACTGCTGTGCCATCAAACAGCAGAAGAGCCTGGTCTCCGTTCTTGAACAAGTTCAACACAGGTGAGATCCCTAAAACACTGAATACAGCAACAGAACAGGAAAATTACAAACCCACAATAAAGAAAGACTCCCAGCTACCACTGCGCAAAAAACCCAAGAGCAGGGGTAAACTAGGTGTTTACAAATAAACTCCGGATCAATATATGGTCACGACTAATGACAGCACTATTATTTTTATCTATAAGAATAAGAAAAGTAGGGTTTGTGATTCATTAGCTCGTGTTTGACGATGCGTGTTCAGTTTGGCACTGATACTGGACTGCTCTAGGTAATGGAAGCCTGGCATCTGTCCTCGTTTTGGCTGGGATAGAGTTAATTTTCTTCTTCGTAGCTGGTACAGTGTGTTTTGGATTTAGTGTGAGAATACTGTTGATAACACACTGATGTTTTAGTTGTTGCTAAGTAGCCCTTATCCTAAGTTAAGGGTCTTTCAGTGTCCCATGCTCTGCCAGCAAGCAGGTGCACAAGAAGCTGGGAGGGAGCTTGGCCAGGACAGCTGACCCGAACTGGCCAAAGGGATATTCCATACCATAGAATGTCATACTCGGTATATAAACTGGGGGGAGCGGGCCAGGAGGGGCGGATCGCTGCTCGGGCATCGGACAGTGGGTGGTGAGCAACTGCACTGCGCATTGCTTGTCTTTTCTTGGTTTTTTTCTCTTTTTTTAATATTCCTTTTCATTACTACTATTATCATTATATTTTATTATTGTTGTTAGTATTATATTTTATTTATAGTTATTAAATCATTCTTATCTCAACCCACGAGTTTTACTTTTTTTTCAATTCTCCTCCCCATCCCACTAGGAGCAGGGAGGACTGAGCGAGCAGCTGTGCGGTGCTTAGTTGCTGGCTCAGGTTAAACCACGACAGCATCTCAGTGGGCAAATTCCACTAAAACACTTCGAATGGTATTTTGCTCCAAACAAAGTGACCTCCCAGAAGCTTTCTGGGGAAGATCCACATCTTTGATGATGCTTAGCGAAATGGCACTCTTTGAAGTGGCCACCTAGCAGCTGTCATACAATGATTAGTAGTAACAGAATAAAATTCAGCTTAATGTGACTGAGAGTAATCTGGCCAAAGTGTTCATAAACCAGACCTTGACCAGCTGCCATAAATGTGATGAGCATTACCCTTGTCTTTGCAGTGATGTGTGGAACTTACTTTGCTCTCCTCATCCTTTTGTTTAAAACTCTATTACCTGTTTGATTACTATACCATTTTATAATGCAACTGCAACACAGACATACATTTCTATGCACACAGTCGGAATACATGATTTACGTGAATATAATTTTTCAGTCTTTCTCATGTGTTTTCATTGGAATATATAGCAAGAAAGTAACATGGTAGTGTCTCAACTATTTATTTTCTAATATGAGTCCTAATTACAGATTTGCTCACACCTATCAGTTTTCATGGGAAAAATTACCTTAGCTCTAAAATTCATATTTAACCTATATGCTGTTTTCAAAAAGCATGCTTGATGTTTCCTTCCCAAGCTCCCATATAAGCACAAATAAAAACCCTTAGAGCAATGCTTTATCATCTGCTGACACCATTTTAAATGTTCCTACTACAAAAACAAAAAAATCCCAACCCGCCACATATGACACATCTTTCATCAAATGCTACAGAGCAGACCACTCTTCCTACGTCAAACATCGGATGGCACTCCTGTGACCTTTTTGACTGCAAGATGCAAGAGCATCAGTATTTTGGACACTTGGGACAGACGCTACAGGCCCCAGTTGTGTGACCATAAAGGCCTGGATTAATTCAGAGCTGCAAAAGTCTGAATCTGAAGGACTGCAATTAAAAGTACGGGGAATCTTAACCGGGATGCTTTTAGGATGCCAGCAGAATCAATGCATCAAAAAATGAGTTCCATTGTGCAGTCTAAAGCAAACATAAGTGTTTAAAATTTGTCTTTAATTTATGTTTGTATCTGTCCACAAATGTAACTAACAGACTGCAGTAGCGAGGTCAAAACTCACAGTGGGAAGAACCTCAAACACAACTGGAAAGCTGCATTATGACTGGGCAGTTTTAAGTCAACACATGCTGGGATGGCCATGGTTAGCTAGTCTGGCTCACTGAAGGAAACCAGAGATCTGCAAGTAGACATACAAAAGTTAGCTGAGGTAGAGCACCTCCTAAAAGCTACTGGCTTTCATCAGTTCTTTTTCAGTATTAACCATCAGTGCCTAGTATTAACCACTGATGCTACCGTTTGTTGGGGTGCGGACGGCAGGAGGACTCTTTTGGACAGAAAGGCAATGATGTATCTCTTTAAATTAGGTTTCCTTGCAAATCGATACAGGATATATGGATATCAGGATGGATTGCTCTTTGGGACAGTGGCCAAAAAGAAAGCATAAATTACTCTAACACATATCTTGAACACTTTTTGGAAGAAATAAGAGGGGGGGGAGAAAGTGTGACATGGTTGCTTGAGACACCATTGTCATGGATTTGATGACACAAGAGGTTTCCTCTCCTGTCCCGTATTCCACTGTTTCTGACCGTAACGTGAATAATACCGTCCCGTTCAGCAGAGCCAAGAGGTGATAGCTCAGTGACGGGACGCAAAGAGAAGAGAGAGGTTGGTTGTGGATACGTGTCCTGCTCATCTTTCTCTGAGGTCTTTAGAGTTCAAGGTGGAAGCTGCAACTGAGGAATCTTTTTTATTGTGCATCTTCAATGAGGAGCAGGGCACTCCTGTTGTTATTAGAACACAAAGCAAAATAAATAAGTGAAGGAAGCAATAATGTGCTGTAATTACAGGGTTTGTAGGCAGGCTGTCAGCGTGCATGGATCTTCCCCTCAATCCTGGGTAATACATCGGTATTACACACTTACTCATACAGAGTACGTAAGCAAGCAAAAGTACTGCAAATTATTGCCCTGATAGGGACAATGGCAAGAAAATTTTCAAGTCATCGTAAATGTGGAAAAAATATTTTTGCATCATAGAGAATGACATCATTGTTTCCATAGTTGTTAATGTCATCAGTGACATAATCATATCTTTTATTTCTTCCTGTTAATTATGCTATTTTCCTATATGTTTTGTGTTCTGTAAAAGCTCTTCACCCATTAAAATCTTTTGCTAAGCAGAAGCACAAATCAAAAAAGTCTAAATTAACAACATTTCATTGCTTCTTTCTTTTTTTTTTCCTAGTTAAAAAAGCAATCCAGTACTTATACTACAATAAGTAATACCCACAAATGGAAGGCTCTTCCTTCAGACAAAACCTGCTTACCGCTGCTTTCTCCATGAAAGCTGGCAGAAATGAATTCTTTAAAGCACTATTGTCTAATATTTTTACTTGTTTTGTGGCGAAACACAGCATTCCCGTTTGTGGAGCACAAACTCAAAAAGAATAAAAAGACGCTTTCACTCCACTTTGAAAAATTGAGGCATTCAAACCCAGGGACAGGCAGACAACAAAAGCTGTGACGTGCTTAGAAATCTCTGAAAAGACTATTAAAAGGCACCGGAGAAGTGAGCTGAACCTCTTTTGCCCAAGTTTCTTCCCTCCCACCCCGCTCCACCCATGGGGTGCTCCACCAGCAGCCCCAAGAGCAGCAGCCCAGCCCAGCCCCTGCCCAGGGACTGCCACCGCCTCGCAAACAGCCCCCATCCCCCTGCGGCCCAGCTGAAGGGGTCATCTAGTATTCCAGGCACGTATTCCTCTGGGTTTTGACTTTTTTTTTTTTTTTTTTTTCCCCAGAGATCTGCCGAAGTTTCCCCTCCCCTCTGCCACCTTCCCCCATTTGGAAAGGGTATAATAGGAGCAAGAAGGGAAAAAATCCTGTAACTTGTCCAGAGCATGCAAGGATGATTTGTGTTCTCACTTACGGGGTATGACTGTCACCGTTGATCTGCTCTCAGGCCTAGATTACATCTGATAAGGGCTGACCTTATTTGAGTATTCACACATTATGCACTCATGGAGAGCACGCTGGACACAAAAGTCCCTCAGATGTTGTGGGCATCAATCATGCTCACAGCATGGAGGCTGCCAAACTTTTCTTCCCTTTAACTCGGGAGAGGAGAGGGTAGTCCAAGACAGACTTAATAAAGTTTAAAGCTGTGCCACAGTATATTTGGGGCCCATTGTCTTCTAAAAGGGTGCTTTTCAACAAATTCTCTGCAGTTACCAGGGGCAACAATTCCTCTTTAACAAATTGGGGCAGGGGAGGCAGACTGTAGGGAGGAGGGAAGGCGAACAAAGGGCTTGCCAGGTCCTTTNCATGAGGGTGCAGAGTGACAAGTCCTTTAAAAAAAAAAAAAAAAAAAAAAAGCCAAACAACCAAAACCTTTCTGTCTCTTATTCACCACATATTTACAAAAACAAAGTTGCTTCTCAAAATCATTGCTAAAACCGGAGTAATTTCAAAGCATGTCTTAAAGAAAATCACATGCTTAAGAACTACTGTTCACCACGTGCAAATACTTACACTCATTACCTCAAATAATGCCTGCAAAGAATATGTTATAAACATCACTAACCACTAAAACTTTTCATCTGTTGCAATGACTGACACCTCGGTTTAAACTCTCCTGATTTCACAAGAATTACAACTAGTTTTATAAACCTTCTGTTTCAGTCTGCACGTTTATTTTAAATTATGAGAGTCAGGAAGAAATAAGAGCACACAGCAGGTGATGCATGTGCTGCTCTGAAATATACTTACCAGCAGGGCCCAGCTTAATTTGTAAAGTCTAAATTCTCATGCAGTATCGTCCTTACAGACAAACCAGACTCTACAGACGGCAAACTTCCATGGAAACAAACAAATGGCCCAAATAAACGATCATACCTAGCTCTCAAACACCTTTTATTCCCCGTATCTGTAGACAACATGAAATGACTCTCAGAACAAGGAATGATTTGCTTTGCTAGAACATGCTTGTTAACTCTGAAACCTACTTAGGCCATGTAAACTTACTTTCTTTCCCAGCTGGCCACTCCAGCAGTAACAGTGAGCTAAGACATTTTTTCACACGACTGGAAATATGTAAGTACGAAATGCAAACACTCACCAACCAAAGCCTTGGACAGGATGCTCTGAACAGTTCAGTGTGTTCTCTCTTTTTCAGTTCTACATGCCCTTGGCGATGGAGGGTTTGTTGCTGCAGTTTGGGAGATCAGTTCACAGTATGACACATCTCATCGTGGGGAAGTTCTGCTGCTTTTCCAGAGCTGGTTGGTTAGGGTTTTTTCCTTCCAATTTAAAACCATTTATTTCTCAGTTATATGTCAAAAGTGACTGATCCTTGAGAAAAGGAGCAGCACACTGCCAAGAGAGGTGAAAAGACCTTTGGATTAAATTACGGGGAAAGTATATTGAGAAGGAGGTCCTTTTCAGGCACAGGAACATCTAGTGGCTTCCAATAAAAGGGACAATATCCAAAATGATAGCACAGGGAAACTCACTATCAGTTTCTCTAAATTTTCATTTAAGCCATTCCCAGCAGTAGTTTGGACCCTTGCTACCTTCAGGAGGTACATTTCCTAGTGAGGATCTGCTGTGGCTGTGCATCAAGTGTTGCAACATACTCTTTTTAAAATACAAACAGCAAACTATCCATCTCATCACCCGTTGGGATCAGGATATGGTATGGTAACTAAAGGCTGAGATTTAACTCTGAATGTCCTGTCTATAAAGCTGTGTTCAGTCTTAACTGAAGTGTTCATTAGAAAGTTTTTGGCTACACAGCATTTGGATCACAAAGTTTCAAAAAAATTATCATCCTAGTAATAAGTCGTACCCTGCCTAATATGATTGGGTCTGCAGGTTTTATTCTTGGTTAAAAGCTAGCCTATAAACATAAGTTAAAACACGCAATATTTTGATGAAAATAAATTAATTTCTTTTACCAGTATAAGCATACACACAAACATACACATACAGATGCTCACCCCATTAAAAGTTCATTTGTTGGTTTCAAATACATTACCATATTACAGAATAAAAGGACATTTCTCTGACAAGCTGGATCAAAATCTAAATATGCAAAGGAAGAACGTATCTTTACCTTTACTGAAGCTCCTTGCTAGGCTGACTATATTTCAGTAAGGAGCTAGCATCGTAAAAGGATGTAAAAGGAATGTTAAAGGAGCTTGGACATGTGTTTGACTTCATAAACCAGAAACAATTATTTATAGTGTTTTGTCATGTTCTGCCTGATCTTGCAATGAGACCCTGCACAGACCTTTACGCGATACTCCAACCAGAAGTTACGCCCACAAACTTGGAGCCATGCAGCCACCATCAGCTCAAACAACTGAGCACCCCACAGCAATATATCTGCCGTGACTACCACTACCACAGTGACTATAACTACCCAGCTGTTGAGCCTGAGCAGGCTTGTGTCCAGATGTCTCGGACTGTGGTAAAGCAAAACCGCACCTAGCTACAAAGGCTAAAGACAACCCCAAAAGGTCATATAACATAGCGATCTCTGCATTGACACACCGCATCAGACCAACAGCTCAGCTTGTCCATATTCCTGTCTCCAATAAAAGGTATTTGCTTTTTATTAATTTTTAAGTGCATTGCTTTTTTATTTCATTGGGATGTCTCCTGTCTTTTATTATGTAAAAGGTTAAATCGAAGAATCCAATTTGCCTCCTCTTTTCATATGTATTATTTTATTTTCCTTCTTCTGTCTCCTCTTATTGAAGTCCTCTCTAACCAGCCCCCAAATTTTAAATTCCTCGCCCCTCTAGGAGACAGTTCATCTCGTATTTTAGTCACCCGCCGATTTCTGCTGCACGTTTTCATCGGCTGAGGTGGCCAGATACGAATGCAGTCCTCCCAGAGGGATGTGGCGCTCACTGAGCAACACAGGCACTTTCAGAAATCAGCTCTATCTGTTGTTCAGAGTCAATGTTTTATTTGCTTTTCTCACTGTGCAAAGCAGAAGATTCCATTAACTTGTTCAAGAGGACAAGAAGGATACTCTTTGTACTCAGAGTTAATTCAACATTCCGGAAACATACCAGGATTTCGTATTTGACAACGTGCATTTGCCAAAAATACTTTAACCTGCCTACTCATATCACTTTAGCAAATCTCTTGCAGGTTTGCTTGATTCTTTCTGATCTAAGTTAATTTAGATAATTACTTTTTCCTTCTCTGAAGTCAGTCTTTCCTCCAAAGCCTAACATATCCAAAACCAGTTCCAGAAGTAGCTTATTAGTGCCTTCCTGGTTAACATGACAGAAGCAGTCTGCCTCCCAGATCTCCGTTTCTCCCTTCCCTCTCAACAAGCCAAAGAACGAGGCTGCAAGATGACAGAAGAGGAAGATCAACCAATAGAGATAGATGGTTCAATGTGATCGTTGGGTACAGAGGGAAGGAGAGCTAGAGGGCTGTAACTACCCTCAAAAAACTCTTTTAATCATTCACGCTATTTCTTCAGGGCTTTCCTCTCTCATCCGTAGATGAGATCTGCAGCCAGCCTCCCACCGGGGAGCCGAAACCCCCTGTCCCCGGGAGCCTGCCCGCTCGCCTGCTCTGGGCAGATCTGGCAGCTGCTCTTCAGCCCCTTTTGCCACCTGGGAACCTAAATTTAGCCCTCTGGCCTGGCCAGAAGAAAGGGTTGAAGGGTCGAGGGCAGACGGGCTCAGTCCTATTCTCGGCATGCCGTTAGGGAGCTTAAGCAAGGCGCGTGCATCTCTGCACACATCGACTCCTGCGTGGTATGCCGTTAGGCAAACCGACCATCTCCTGCTGGGCGAGAGCTTCCAAAGTGGTTGTAATGCCAGCTAACATGCAAATTTGAAAGTGTGAAATGTCAAGGTTTAAACCTACATCACTAAGCCACTCTATCTTAAATTTTATCTTCTTTTATAACTGAGAAACATTATGCTAGCGGGTTTTAAGCATGCATAAAAATAATAGGTAATGCTTTTATAACATAAAGTGTTCTCAACGAGTAAGTTATGTCAGAGTCTCTTGGTACAATATCTTATCAGTACATAATTTCATATTTCAGAAGTTCCTCTCACCACAGTTTGTGTTTCAACCTCCAAACTATTCTCTCAAGCAATAAATGGACAAAGATATAGACGTATTCCCCCCCCTCCCCCCACCCCAGATGCGTGTCTGATGGATTTGGAAAGTGTCCTACAAATTCAAGACAGGCATCTGCCAAAATAAATCTGACACTAAATGCTTGCAGAGGAGATTTCTTTCTCCCATACCTCTTACTTGCTGGTTAACAATTTCCAGTTGAAATCACTTTTTTACTGAGCAAAACAGCATGTTCCTCTGTTTGCAATCACATTGCTCTACAGGTTGGACTTCACAGCAGATCACCCTGAAGAACCCCAGTGGCACACTGGTTTAGGTACCCAAGCCTCCAGGGAAGTTAACACCATAATATACACCCACTATTTATAACTTTCCTATAATGACAGGTGCACAAAGACCACAGAAGTAACCAAACACAGAGAAAGCAAATGCATTTCATGACTTCAGTGTCACAAAGAGCACAAGCAGTACTTGGCATCAAAATAAATCTCTGTTGTATTTACAGGTTTAGCACAAACACAAGTTAGAAAAAAGAAAAAAAAAAACCAACAGCAACACCAGAAAAAACAACAACCAAATTTCACTCCATTGCTACTAAGTTCTTTGTGTTACAACAGAAGACGCTTCAAAACTTCAAAGCGGTCCCTAATGTAACATGGACACAATACAGCCTCTCTGAGTCACTTCTAACCAGTACGATGAACTTGAAGGCAAGTAGGAGTTTGCAGACTCCACTGGGCTACCAAATTTTCAAGTACTAATTTCGGTATCGCTTACTTCTGCAATATTATTAAAAATAAATCTACATTTGAAGATATTAGACTTCAACAGTATCCTTTTGGCGGAAGGTTTTGTTTGCTTGTTTGTATTTTCTTAGCTAAAATGCATATTACGCATCAAAAAAACTTCCTTGGCTCTGCCTCTTTAAATAAGTAGACAGCTTCTTTAGTCCTTCACATTCCTTCACCTGTCCCCAGTTACGCAGCACAGCTGCTGGCGGGTTTAAGATTTTTTTGTGAAGTAACAGTTCATGATAATCTCATTAAATCCTTTCTAACACTTTCCAGTTCATACAGGATTTCCTTCGCCAGGGTGAGTGGAGCAAGGACTGGCTGTTTAAGCAATNAAAAAAAAAAAAAAAAAAAAAAAGTCACCCAAAGCCCTCCTCGCAGAGCAACCCTCAGCAGCCGGAGGGTGCAGGGGAACCAAAACTTGGCCCCAAGCAAGGAGGTGGAACAAATCCAGAGATGCAGCAGCTCTCTTGTCTGCCTCTCTCTACTGCTGAAAAACAGCATTAAAAGTATAATCCCCAATATCTTTTGCGTGTAAAACAAATCAGACGCTAAGCAAGCTCCTCTACCTGTAAATAATTCTGTTTAAATGTAGACAAGTCCCTCCCTCTGGTAGCCTGGGAAGTACTCATCTCAAAGGAGCCGGGGAGTTGCGCTTTCTGGCGGAGGCTCCACAACCAGGTTGGCTGCTGAGGCATCTCAGCCATTCCCAAGAACAGGAGACAAGCTTCTCCAGGAGGGACAGAGAGTGGGAAACAAAAGTGAGACAAAAAGAGGCCTGATTATTTTATAGATACACCTTCTCTATCAGATCTTACAAGCCATGCTGTGGGTGTCCTGGAAGCATTTTCAAGGAGAGGAACCTCCACAGAGAAGCCTTGGTGATCAGCAGATGCGAGACACTGGGAGTGACAGCAAGAAAGGCTGGGATGTCTTAAACTGCTCTGTGAGGAAACGGGAACAATTTTTAGGTTCCGTTACAAAAACTTCTGTAGCATCAACTACTTGTATCAAAATGGTCAATTTTCTCTTCACTGTACGTGGTCTCATCAACTGCAGTTTAATGGGGTTTTTCCCTATTTACATGCACTTAAATGGCAAATGTACATTTCCTGCTCCAACTGCCAAAACCTACTTTGTCAACTCGCCTGCCTAAACCCATCCAAAACGAGCAATGCAAAACATGTAAGACCATTTTAAGTCTGTAGAAAGGGCTGGCCAGCTCAGGTATCTGGATAACAAATGTTTTTACAGGCCTTTCAGTGGCTTAAATCCAGAACAGCTCTGCACTGATTTATTTGTCTCCAACAGCTCTAGGGTGGCCTATGTAAAATTAGCTGGTAATCACAAACCAGGTCCCTAGTGGGCACGTTCCACGCCCAAAGCAGCAGCGACTGGTGCTCTCTTGCTGAGGATCGCAGTAGAAAGACCGAGGACTGAGGGGGGAATGCGGGATATCTCATGCCATCAGAAGGAACAAGGCTCAGTGGCAGAGGTAGGATTTTGCAGGAGCAAAGCACAGTTCACCTTATTTAAGCTTAAATATAGGTGTCATTTTCTATGCTTGCCCTGCTAGCACTTTGAATAAGCATTAAACACAGTTTTTAAGTCTTTCAAAACCATGTTCGCTTAAGAGCACACAGTGTAGGCTGTTTGCAGTCTGAGTTGCTACTGCAGTTCATGTTTTTTTACCTGGCAAGGTGAAAATTGTCCCTACATCTCAGTGTGGAAGGGAGCAAATATTAACGGCACAACCTGCGCGTTCGCTATTGAGGACAGTTCTGATGTCTGAGACTTCACCGATGAAGACTTTTTGCATAACTGTAACACCTTGTTTAAGATAGAATTGCTTGCAAATGTCCATGCACTGAAAGTCTGCAAGTCTTGCCACCACCTCCTGTGCTGCAGGGCACCATCAGTACACTGCTCTGGCCTGCAGGCTCCAGCTTCATCCATAGAACAAATAAGCTTCTCAAAAACCACATGAAATATAGTTAGTGGTATAAGCCTCATTGGATGGCGCAGCAACATACTTTTTAATTCTTGTACGCTCTTAAAGCGAAGACTGCCAATCAATGAGCTCCCGGCCACTCATGGCAACCAAAGTAAGTGCTTGCTCTGGTCAGGAGTAACTAGCCCAACAATTATCACACAAGTCTTATGATGCTGCGCTCACCTCAGTCAGTCAGCACTGAAAGGGCTGCTCAAGTAATGCATAATAATTGCTTGGCCCTTGGCAGCTCTGGTACCACAAAAGGAATTTTGCCCAATCTCCAAAAAGCAGCATGCGTGTACACCAAAACCATACTGACACATTTATTCCATGAAATCACACCAGGCCGGCATGGGCCACCCCGTGATGTATTAGTGGAGGCTTTTGGGAGCTCGTTAAACTTCTACCACTAAACTCCCCAAGTATAACTGTCATTGCAATTATTTTGTTTTCCTGTCTCCAATGCAACTCCATCCACCTCCACCAAAACATCCAAGCAAGACGGAGGCTGCAGTGTAGTGCTTGTAATTTCTGTTTGGCTGAGATGATTCAGCAACATCTGCATGGTCAGTTCATGTGATGACGCAAGTCTGGTATCTTCATTGTCTCTCAATCACCTTAAATCATCATTAGGCTGTGGTAATTCTCATACTCTCAGATGAAAGCTAGAAGCTGATGGGAGACTCCCAAACCTAACACGACCAAAACAAACACAGAAATGCAGCTTCTTTTCTTGAACAATTCCCCACTATCTTTAAGAGATGTCATTCAGACAGACTGTACAGTTTTATGCTCTCCATTCCTATTATATTCACTCAGGTCTAACGTAATAACTACCTCGTGTCTAGGTTCAGTTTTGCCACATTTTTAATTAATTTTGGCTGATCTATTTTTGATATATTCTCTGTATATGCCTTCTTTAAAATGTGCCGATTTAGTTCTCTGGCTGTAGATAATACATTAATCTCAGCACTTGCAAATATTCAGATGGAAAATAAGAACTAGACACTAGATGTCACATGCTTATTTAAAACATGTAGCTGGACAGTATCAATATGACACAGGGTTAGTAGATGAAAATTAACCTACAATTCTGTAATATCATCAAATAAATCAACCTGCTAATAAAAGGAAACACATTTCCATAAGAATACGAGTGGTATCCAAGTAACAATTCCACAGTGATACATTTTCAATTAAAGAATTACAATAGACTACTCTCTTATTTTTTCTCTTTAATGTTAGATTGTAATTCATTATTGTACAGACAGCTGAATATTAACTTACAGCTTCTGTTCTTTGTCTTTGTAGTAACTAGGAAACGTTTTCAAGGTCAAATCCTGATTTTATTACAAAGCTATCTACCCACCAAATTTTTGAAGTTGTCTTGTTTTCCTTTATCTGGTTGCTTGTTCTCATCTTTTTTTATCAAGATACAGAAATATTAACAAAACCTACGAGAAACTGACTGCCAGACTGACAAGAGCACAGCAGGGTGGGTAACACAACAAAAGCAGAAGTAGTTCTATTTACTGCTATTCTGTAACCAAAATAGGCTAATTCCCTATAGGGCCACAAGACTTGGAAAGCAAGCACATGGTTATAAGAAAGCAAAGCCATTTACCGGGTCAATGTTTGCAGGGGGCAGCCAATTTATTATTTAACTATCCATTTACGGTGACAACCTTTTAAGTGCAAGAGGGTGAAAATTAGATAAAACATGGTCTTTAATTTTCTTCTTATGTGGTCACTTCATATTGTATTCTATCACAACATATCACTCACTGATGTTGCTGTATGATACTACAAAATGATCACATTTAATCAAATTGCAAGCAAAATGCATTACATCCTAAAAATGATTTTTCATATGCAGCTACGTTTCTGTCGATAATTACATTTCTGAGTTTTGGTCAGATTCCATTGGTGCCCGACAGGAAGGAAACAGTACCCTGTATTGTCAAATTCTCCATTAAGGCTTAGTTTCAGTAATTCAACATTCATTCCAAATGCTTAAATTCAGTAGTAACTGAATTTAGTAGTAACTGAATTTAAAGCTCACTGCCTCCCCTCCCCAACCTCAGAATCTGAGAAAAGCGGTTTTCCTCTAATTTGACAGGAAAATGAAAAAAGAGAGGGATGGAGAAAGAGAGAATCAAGACATTGTTCCCGTTACACAGTATCTGTGGAAGGATTATTTCAAGTTAGAAAGCTACCAAGAAATGGGAAAAAAAAAAAAAAACTTATATGCTGAACGGTAGTTCCTGCTTCCCATGAAAGCCATCTGTTCTGTGTATGTACATGGTTTGAAAGACATTCCCGGGATTGTGTCAAGCCAAAGGAATCCCCACTAGAGTTACAGAAATATAAACTCCCTTTACACTGGCAGGAGAGCTCTCAAATGCAACTCTGAAGACACGTATACCACCACCAGGCTCAGAACCATAACAGTTCTGCTGACATACCAGACGTTACGCAGGATTTTCTCATCTGATATTATATTATGAGAACTGAAACTTTAGCAGGGATAACATTGCAATACTTTGAATTAGAAATTCTTCAGATGAGTATAAGGCGAGATCTCCACTCCTCTCTATTGCAAAATGGCATCATCACCCTTTCTCCTATTTGCAGCTGACATGAAAAATGCCTGGAAAATATTTTTGAAATATTAATTCCATAACGCAATTGTTGCCATTACTGATTTTAATATGAGGGGGACATGGCGCAGTTTGAATTATAAACTTGTTCCACATTCATTTCCAAACTCTGGAAGCAGAAGTCTGAAAACAGAAGTCTAATAATTAATACTTGTATAAGAAGGACAATCCTTCCTGCGAGCCTGGCATTTCTGCAATCCCTTGTCTACTATACGACTGAGTTCAAATTGCAATTATTTTTCCTAGGGAGCAATTAAATACTGCTACCAACGTTAAGCATAAACACAACTCTAACTACAAGCAACGCTCAGATGACCAGCTCAGGTTCAAGGGTTCACTGCACATGAATATCCGTAAATACCACTGACAGCCTTAGCAGTATAATGAACTTTGCAGCAACTCATGCAGGCAGTCTACACAATACATGAACATAATGCCCCTAACCTTAAAGCAAGAAACCTCCAGAAGCAATTCTGAGCTACTTTTACGGCTGAGACAGTGTATTTAAGAACTATTTAAGAAATAGTCCAACCTTGTTTTTTAAACATTCATGTGTTTACTATTTTTTAAATCATGCCGTGGAATCAGACAGTAGAACTGAACGAAACACGAGCTGTATGTAAAGATGGTCAGTTCCACTGAATTGTCATGCCAATTAGCAGTATATTCTTACCTCCATTAATTTAAGCATGCAACATCACACATTAAACACCCTTTGCTTTTTAAGGAAGCACATAATATTTTATCTTTAAGATTTTTGCATTTTTTTCTTGCAAACACTGACCACAGTACCACACAGCCTCCCCTAAGTAGGTATTTCTGGCATGTCTTGAAAGGTATGCCCTGCTCCCAGCTCCAAATCAGTTCTGTATTAAGGAAACACTCTCTATTTGAAACCTAGGGAATAAGTCTGAAGCACTGGTTTTGTTTCTTTAACTCCACTACTTATTTTCCTAATTGCAAAGATGCTGCTTCTCTACTTCTGTGTAGAGCTGCAGCACGAATAATAGAGGAAGTTACTATACAAATCTGTATGCTTTGTAAATGCTGCTAACAAAAATGAGCAAATTGAAAATGCAGTGTATTTTCAATTGACTCCAAGCTTCAGGAACCCTAAGGATTGATTAAGATGACTTTAAAGAGTTATAAACTAGGAAGATGTATGGTTATTAAGTCAATGGTGGTTTTGTAGGTACATACAATGTAACAGCCGTGTCCCTTCCTATCTCCTTGATCTAGATCATGGAGAAGATATTATTATGAGGTGTTTTTTGCTATTTTTCTAAGTCACACAGAACGTTATCACATCCGTTTCTGTCCCTGCTGAAATGTTATCGCTCCTTACAAAACACTAACTCAACTGAACCATGCGAGACCCCCATCTATTTTGCAGACAAGTCAGCTGGGCTTAGTTTAAGCAGCCTTCAACATCAGCTTAAGGCAAGATTTCCGAGCTTACACCAAAGAGATGAGAAGCACTCAGTGGTCTTGCTACCTCTTTTCGGAAGAAAGGCAGTAATCATCAGCAGATAAGCAGTACTGTATTAAGACCAGCCCATCTGTTCCAGCAGCAAACATCTGTCTGCATCCTACTTTATCAATGTACTGACCTGGAGTTCAGCACTGTTAGGGCGCTCAGTGTTATTATTTACAATGCCTATCATGCAGACTAAGAATTTCCAGCATAAGTTAGGGTGCTACAGGTCCCAAATATAAACTGGAGATGATGTCAATTATTTTATTACTAATTTGCTTTCTGATACTTAACATTAGATGAGCAGCCTACTGAAGTTAATAGAGCCTTCTGATTTTAAGCTCAGGTTACACATTGATCGCTGATCATCACCAAATGTCCACAGGCATTTGATATGGTCTGATCAGTTTTACTAACCCATACAGCAGGAGCTCACACGTAAATACTATGGCCTGTAATGAAAACCTCCTTATTTCCTGTGTGATCCTGGGTTGGGGAAAGTGTTTGTGAGACTGATCGTGCTGAAAGACAGCTTTTTAAATGTCAGCTTTTTTTTTTCCACTGCTCATCAATTGAGATGTGCTTCTGCGCAGCTTCAGAAGGCTGCTGCACCCACCAGCCAACCTGAGCCAGAGATGCTAATGCTTTTCTGGCCACAACAGGCCTCAACTTCGTGCAGAGACACCCAAAAGGCATGTTATTCTTGCAACTGATTCCTCTGCACCATGGCGGGGGGAAATCTGTCTTTAGTGAGAGGACACAGGCTCTCTTTAGTGAGAGCCCCCAAAAGAGAAGGTGGCAGGGAAGGGACTGCAGTGCAGCAGTGCAGTACATCTGGCCTGCCCACACCCGCGCAGTTCTTGAGAGAGGGAAAAGTTGGGTCTAGATCACGAACTGGGTGACTCGGCCCCTGCCGATCACTGATTTTAAGTGACGAATGGGTTTGTAATTCCAGGAAAAACAAATCAATACAGTAGCTGCACCGTCTGCATTTTCTGTCTCCAGTGTTTGCCTCTCTAGTGCTTCAAATTTCTGTGAGTGGTTTTGGTAGTCCTTTTAACATATCACCTTACGGCTGATTATGATCTCTTTAAAACCTTTGCAAGGGATTTTCCTCAGATAGATGGGGCACTAATCACAAGCCTTTTCAGTGGCTGAAGTAACATGACGTGAACGGGTTAGTTCCATCTTTTCTTTCTTGCTCTCATGAGCTATTCAACCATACTCACAAATAGCTTTGTAAAGGGGGATCTGAATGAGGTATTTATCATTCATCTTGGGTTGAAAAGCCCTCTGACCCTGCTAGGACAGAGGCTAATATTTAGAAAGTGGTACTACTTGCTTCCTTCACACCTATAAGCTTGCTCAAGTTTATAATGCAAGTCTGAAAACTGACATAACGAAACGTAGCTATTTGAATATCCTAATTGCAAATTTATAGGGGATTATTGCAATTGTTTGATAATTCTTAAAATACTACAAGTGTTGCCCTAATCTTTCTCAGTAACGTGCAAATACAGTTTGAAAGCATTTACTATAGTCCTTCTCTGATAACTAAAAGGGCATTATTCCCATGACAGTATTTTGCTTTAGGGTTGATGTGCTACAATGATTAAAATACATAGACTGAGAAGGTACTTTATGTGTGTGCCTAGGATGCAAATATGGTCTCAAAGCTAGAGGCAAGTAGCGAGCTATCTCAAAGAAAACAGAAAGAGCTGGCTAGGGAAGAGCGACGCACCCTGTTGAAGAGCATGAGAAAGGCCATAAGAGGCCATGCAGTGGTGTGTGAGTGCAAAAGGCAAGCCATCCGCTGGCCAAGTGTGGTCGCTCTCGGCTGCCAGAGCGCCTGTGACCTCAAATCCCGGCCAAACGTTCAATAGGCAATAATCCTACAATAACAGTAGTATATACAATAGGCTCCCAGAACTAACTAATACTGCTTTAAATTAAACAAATAAATAAATAAATAAATTATTTAGTCAACTTGTTAAATTCAGGCACACTGAAGAAGTGCATTTTCTCAGAACTGTTACCAAATCAAGATGTTATTTCCATGTTTCTTTAGAGGCAACTGTTTACCTTTTAAAAAGCAGTATATAAAAATACAGTCAAAGTATAAAAGCACCAGTCACCATCATGTTTAAAAATTTTACTACAACAAATGATATTTAATTTCTAGGTTCCATCCTGGTGCTGACAGCTTGCCTGTAGCAGAAAAAAAAAAAAAAAGCATGCTAAATAGCTCCTAGGATAAAACAGATACACACTGAGAATTTGGATTTAAAACCTTGACAGTTTAGGAGACTCTACCTCCTCCCTGAGCCAAACAAATCCAAAATGTGTAGTACTTGTTCAAAAACTCGTATGTTGCATCATTTGGCATCTTGATCGCTTTAGTAACTTGTTAGCCTTGATCATAATTCTTGATAAATGGACCCATAAGGCTGCTATCTTGAAGACTCAGATTTTTTTTTTTTCCCCAAAACCACTACTGAAGCAACTAATGATAAATTTAAGGGAATTATCCTACAAGACCTTGAATAGTTTCAATCTCTACTAAGAGTTTAGGGTACTCAGACCTTAAAAAAGACAACAAACAAATAGAAGTCAATAGCCAGTAGTATTAGAGATTCAACAAAATGTATTTACAGAACAACAAAAAAGGCACAAGATTTCACATCTAAGACCCATCATGAATCAACTCCAGGCAAGAATCAACATGAAATATTGTCTTTGGCTGAACACATAACTCACAGAAGTTGGCATCGGACACTGTGTGTAAGAGAACGTTAGCATTTAAATGGTCACAGATGATCTTGCAAGAAGGAAGAGAGAAGTTTCTACAGTATGAGCCTCTGTAACAGTTGCCCAAATGGATTCATCACAGCATCACTTAGGAAGATTGTTTCTTGCCAATAGGACAGTATCTACAATGCTACTGTATTTGCCAGCTCCAAATACCAGTTTTTGACAAGTCATAATTCCACTACCTGTGAAGTGGAGAAGAAATGATCTAAATTAATAATCTGCAATGTGATTTGTCACATTTACTGGCTACCTAATGTCCATCAGTTGGGGCCAGAGGGATCAATAGAGAAGTTACAGTTTTTATTGTTCTAAACTGATTTGTAGAATTTTTCATGTAGCTTCTTCTTTCTGTGCCTTCCCCACGTATGACTCCTTCCTACTGCTCGGTTTTTTTCACCCTGCCAATTCCTTGTTCAGGTACCGATCTTCTACATAATATCTAGCTGATACAATTTTTCCTCTGAACTGCTGAATTTATGGGACAGGGGAGAACAGAATTTCCTTAATACCCACATTCTAGACTGCAAGAGGGACACTGCTCCCAGTAAAAGTTTTGGATGATTCTCACCATCCCCTTGTACGTCCCGAGCCTCAACTTGAAAACAATTATTCACGATCTACATGGGAGACAAAAGTAGTGCAATTAAATGGGTCCATTTGACAGCATTAACTCCTTGCTCTCATACGAGCAAAGCC
Source organism: Pandion haliaetus (assembly GCA_013401275.1). Lineage (NCBI taxonomy): Eukaryota > Metazoa > Chordata > Aves > Accipitriformes > Pandionidae > Pandion > Pandion haliaetus. Next base: position 84,038 of record VYZV01038466.1, on the reverse strand, counting down.
GGATTCTCTGTAGCAAGTACATATAAACCACAGAAGTGACCACTTCAAGGCATCTGAGCAAGAACAGAATCAAATTTCAGATACAGAATTCCTTGTTCCCAGAAGGCATTTAATCCTCTGCGGCATGCGTAATTTTTATTCTGTTTCTAGCATTCATGCAATTCTTTCAAAGACTGCAAGATAGTCTTTGCAATGAATTGCTATTCTGCTATTACTAACGTTTAGCAGAAGAGAAGGGTTACTTTGGGAAGCAATCCAGTCTTGCCATATTAACACTTGGACAGAAATTACCATATATGATGATTCATATTTAAAGCTGGATTTTCACAAATTAAATGCTGCATTTTAGTAGTTTCCACCTCTATTCTACAGAGTAATGGGGAGTAAACGTGTTCATACTTGCCTGTGGCAGTCTAGAAGTAACTAAGTCTGGAACCAAAAGGACCCTAACTAAACCATGAAACCTGAAACTCTCAAAATAAGAGGAATGGAGGTACCTGAAATGTCACACATCAGTCATCCATACTATTGTTATTGTATTTTGTGTATATTACATATATCTCTAAGAAACCCAGCATCATAACTTGAATTATGAGTCTATTGATTAACACTGCATATACATAATAGCCACAATGAAGATATAATTGTAAAGAAACCATGAAATTGCCTGGGAATCTGTCACCTAAAGCCAGAGGAACAGGAATTCAATTAACTCCCCAAATAAGAGAGATCTTCACATGTCTCCGAAGTTGTTTCAACTCCCCCAGTGTTTTCATTTGGGCTCACAAACAAACAGAGCTTAGCAAAACTGTTAAGGCTATCAGTATTATGTGAAAGGTACTAAAAAGGCAGAAGAGTGGGGGCCCAGACACAACTTTGAAGACACACCTTCACACAGCAGTATCATAATTACTCTTAATTAACAGGAAAAGGAAACACACTGTAGTCACACTTGCAGTAGACACCATCTGTAAGGGCTAGATGCTGCTGAGCTGATCCCTAGTTGTTACACCCAGTGATGATTTGAAGAAAAGATTAGTTTGGACCTTCTGAGCTTTTCAAGATTTCAGCCTTTTTTTTCTGTGCCACAGTCCTGTACCTTAAAGGTACAATTTTACAACAGAAAAACCTAACAATTTCTGTGATGCAGGCAAATCTGTGGATGCATCTCCACTTCCAGAAAAGTTTGGAAATTGCTTTTTGCTGTGTTGTGAAAGTTCTTTTGAGTATGAAGCTCATCAAATGCCAGGGAATGGAACTGAAATTTCCTCTCCCTTGCCAAGTAGGCATTGCGCACTAATGCCTATACATGTGGAAAAGTGCCTACAGCTTTGCAGGTTGGGATTCTCAGGAGAGGTAAAAGCGCCCTGCAATCATTTGCACAGTGTTCATTTTATGTTTTCATTCCCATTTAATAGTAAAAGCCCATCTGTAGCTTCAGATGCTCTCTTAAAAACACAGATGACTTGAACACAAGAATTTCTTGATTTTTTTTTTTTTCATGCTAGTCCAGGCTTTTGGAAATCACATTTTCAAACTTCTCCCTGACTTGATGAGAGCTAGAAGCTTTGTTTTGCTTTCTTGCACGAAAGCAGAAATTTTCATTCGTTCACTTGAGTGTGGACACAAGGGATATCAGACAAAGAGCAATTATTGGGAGGCTAATGATGAGGTTACAAATGCTGGCAACTCTGTGCATCCATTCAGAGCACTGCAGGGGGATGTTGACAAGTTTGCCTGCTTATCCTTCAATCTCCCATTGAAAATGCTAATTCACTGCCATCTATAAAAAAAAACCAAAAACCCAAACCACAATCTTTCAAATAGGACTTTCTAAAGCATCCTTCATTGTAACTTCAGGACCTCGTCTCTTGCATGCGAGCTGACTTCCCGGGTGTGATGATTGCTGACAGACGACTGGACTGTTGTTTGACCTTAACTGCTCACACTGAGCCACCAGCTGCTTTTTCAATAAGAGGGAGGGAGGAAGGACCTCAGGGAGATAGCCCAGGAACGGAATGGGTAGGAAAGGCGGCATGAAACACACCCTGCATCGGCACGCTGGCTGGCATCATACAATTCCCAAGTTCTGTAAGTATGCAACCCAGATATTACCACCTATCTGTGTCACTAATAAACACACCACAGGAAAATGAGCTGGATGTGTGGCTTCAGCATGAAATGCAATGAACATGTCAAATGAAACAGGAAGAAGTAACTGCAAGAGGAGAGTCCTAGGGATGTGAGGAAACGCTGAAGCAGATGCCACGGAAGAAGTGCTCTTTTGTGCCACCCTTTTCAAGTAACTATAAAGTAGTAATGAGTGCCACTATCAATTCCTGATCTGCCCCACCTTGAACACAGACGGGATGGTAACGTAATTAAACTACCACATAACACCTTTTTCTTTTTGAGATTCTAGGCAAGCATGTGCATTCACATTACTACAAGAGTTTGACAGACTGCTTTAGCAACCTATTAGCAGTTAAGTTTTGGCCCAAACTCGGATTCGTATTTCTGCTAGGCTTCAGCATGCCTTCTGTACAGGCACAGGAAAAAAAAAGGAAAGAATATAGTTTTCCCCTTGAACAGCAGCCAGCAGAATTAAGCTGTGAGGCCACTGGAGGAGATGAGCACACGATGTGAAATGTCCTCTATGGCACAGGAAGCCTTCGGCATCTATCCTTCACCTTCTTATCCCTTTAAAGTGTTTGTAAAACAAATCCCTTATTTTGTTCCAACTCCTGCAACTTTCTGTCCTCTGCTCTAGAATGTGAAGACAAGCTAGACAAAACACCAGGGAGGGTGCTGGAGAAGGAGGGGACCTTCAGACCCACACAACCTCCTCAAGGATGAAGTTTACAATCCACTTCTGTATTTGCAGTTGGCATGAGCAAGTTTCAATAATCATAATAAAACACACACTGGAATTGTGTATGTCTTAGCAGAAATTTAAACTTTCAGCTCTCCATTCTGAAATCTGTCCTCAGTCAGCGAGTGTTAAAAATAGTTGACCCTTGCTCACAGTGCCTGAACTGACTCAAGTTAAGATTGGCAATGCTTTTGGCATTGGGTTTTGTTTGCTTGCTTTAAATTTTTTCAGGGCCATGGAGATACATGAGTAATGAATTGATAAAACATTACTGTAATGTGTTTCAATGGTTAAATATTTTGGTTTTAACTAAAATTATTTTAATGCTCAATGCACCTTCAGAAGTGTTTTTAAGTTAAAGTAGGAAGAAATTTTGAAATCTCTTTACAGATATGTTGTTTAAAAAAAAAAACCAAACAACATTTCAAAATAAAATAAATTAAAATAAATGGCTTATGGCTTGAGGAGTGTTAATGAGGTAAGACATTTCCAAAGAGACCAGAGAGTTACAATAGCACACAGACTGTGGCAGTGCCACAACTGCATAACTGCCCCCCAGCAGTGAAGGCCTACTGAAGCGAAGCGAAGCAAAGCTGGGGAGGGGGACTGGAGAGAAAGAGAAGGGGGGGAAGAAAAAAAAAAACCAAACCTGTTGCAAGTTCATGCACCCCTATTACAAATTAATTTTAATTAAACAAGGAGATTATACAGACATTGCTGACAGGGATTATCAAAATAGAATGGCACCACCTGCCCCCTGCAACCCAATTAATTAGTAGAGAATCTGAGGTGCCAATTATCATGAAGGAATAAGAAAGGATCAGTAAACACAGCGCACTGTGAACTTGAAAATTAACTCTTTCAGCTCACAGCTGAAGCCCCACAGCCTCACATGCAACCCTGATGCTTCTGCTACAGCCCTCCAGAAGCCCCACACTGAAAACACGCAACAGACTTCTGCAGATCCATGTTTCCTGTGGTCTTGTCAAGGATGACCACTTCTGCTTATCCTAAAGTCACCAGTGTAGTTTTAAAAATTGTGTTAGTAAATTTAAAACAGCAGATACAATCATTTAAGTTTGAAAGGGTTCTCAAAGAAAAAGATGGAGTTCTTGCTGCGCTTGAGATATGTCAGGAAGATGTAGATTGTTTTCCATACCATACCAGAGAGTTTTTAAGGCAGCGAGTCCCTGAGCAGAATTCCAGTTATTGACAGAAATCAGCTAAAAGTTTTAGTTTTCTAGGAAGTAGGTCTGGCTCATACATACTTGCCCTCTTCTCTCCCTCCCTACGTAAGAGGAAGAATAACCTCTTCTGTTTCAAGCTCTTGGGTAGGATGCCTCCAGGAGTAAAAGGCTTACTGAGAAAGGAAATAGGAAGCCTCAGCAGCAGTAACTAACTGCAAGTCTATTTTCTTGGTGAATCCAGAGTCTACCAGAGCATTCCAGAAACTTCTGGATTTGGATCTATGCAGTCTGAGCCATCACCAAAGGCACTGCAATGTCCATCAGGGGAGTCTGCCTTAGTGCTTGCACAACAGGCTGATGGTGGCCCTGGAAAAGGAAGTGCTACCACCATTTGTCCTTTCCTGGTACAAATTCCATATCACTTTTAGTAGAACTTCCTCCTCCTTCTAGGAGATTCAAAACTGTGACTCAATCTATGGGCTTGCAGCTGTGTCATAAAGAGGAATTAGTACTTCACATGTGGGGCTTCTGTATTTTTTCCAACCATTGGATGAAAGACACCGAGTAATGACATTCTCAACTCCACCAGAAGATTCATCCACTGCCTTTTGGGGGAGGCAGTGCTACAACGTTTTATGCAAACTTGTAATCACAGCTTAACCCTACTTCATGGTTTCCTGGTGGTCATAAAAAACCAAATGAACAATCAGATGCAAACCCATAGAACCAAAAAAGGCAACTGCTCTCTTTTTTTCATTTATTTCCCTGAAATATGATTTCTTTTAGGGAATGTTTACCTCTCCACTATATATATGCTCATTTTATGGTTACATTGACCACTACTACTAGAAGTATGATATAGAATGATAAACTTGGCTTGTAGAGCTATAAATGCTCAATACAAACAGGCTGAGTGAACCCTCAGTTAGCCCAGTGTAAATTCAGTGCTATTCTGTGCCACAGCTGGAATTCAACATCGCTCCCTGGTTTCAGGCTATTTCTTCTTTATTACATGTGAAATAGAAAAAAAAGTGTTGTACATGACAAAGTGTGTCATTAAGTAGCAGCTAGGTGAAACCTTTATTGATTCAAATGGGGAAAAAAATTCATTTCAAAAGTTTGTTTTCACTGTCAACATTGTTCAATACTCCTGTAAATAAAACAGAACATGGATGTTACAAGCTTGGATAGAAGCACCAAGTAGCACAACTGGATTTAAATTAATCGCACAACTGATGTTGCATGATATATAATTACATTTCTGTATCTATCTTAAGAACTGCAAAACAAAGGCCAAATACTTCAACAACAGCAACCTGTGAAATACGGCAGGTTTTAAAAGCAAATTTGCTTGCAATTCCAAACTCCTTTTGTAAGTGCCTGCTGGATCTTTACTCAATGGCTTCATTGTTTTGGGAGCAGAAAGTGAGGGCTTCAGCTCTACAATGCACAGTTTGTCACCCTTTGGATGAAGGAGTTGCCAACCAAAGGAGCAGGACATGCTTGCATTTAACACAGCATGCTCTGAAGAGCGGAGCACACGCTGGCAGAACTTGAAAGCCCTGAAATACCAACCAGTTGCACCAGTTAACTTGGTGAGACCTCTGCATACCTGTGGGGTGTGCAAAGGCCCTGGTGCTCATCATTCCCCATCAGGATTGAGTTCATCTTATCAAATGGACCTTTGAGCGTATTGTTAAGTAATTTACCAACTGAAAAAATCATAACGATTTTCCACTTCATTTACTTCAACAGTAGCTACGTAATGTCAATAGTTTTAAACATTTAATTAGACACACCACGTGTTTTATGCTCTACTAATTATATAAAATCGTGCTCAATAATTTTCTTCCCATTGAAACAAACCTTAAGCAGCTGTTAAAACACTAATTGGGCAAATGCTTCCACACCGCACATTTGACTCAGCGCCAAGTGCGTTCCTCCCAATGGTGAGCAGGGTTTTTCCAATGTCAATGACGGAACCGTAAACGCACGTCAATCTCTGCCATGCTACAGTGCCAAGAGCGAACTCCAAACATTTACTTTGGCCCTCACCTTTGAAAACTAACATAATATATAAAATGCAACAGTTCAGAAAGATGTTTAATTATACTGAGCTCTTAATTTTCTTTGCTTCCATTTTTACCTCCAAAGAGCAGCTAAATTTGACACAGAGCTTGTCATTTACAATCTCCTATGAAATCAGCACTTTTTATTTCAACAGAGCTGCTTCACAAATGTTATCTTGCAGTATGGTCAAATAGAAACGCTCACTGAAGCATGTTGCTGAGCCTGGCAGGGATGAGGCCCTTCATACTGGGATATTTTAGGGATATTTTGTTTCTATAACGTTTAAAACAAGTATGTGAACCACAGTTATCCATGCATACGGTAGCAAGGGATGGGAAGACTTTTTTTTTCTTCAGCTTTACATGAAAATAGAATTCAGAGAGCTTTTGTTTGTTTTAGATATCCTTATGAAAAGGCAAATAAGTCTCAGCATTGATAAGTTTTTGGTGAACTGAACGGCAGCCTGAATTGAGTCAATACCTCTGAATCTCTCAATTGGCTTCATATGGAGTTTTAACCCTGGATGTAACACCATTAAAATCAGGTTCTTTTAATCAGTGAATAAATAAGTCTGTACAGCTGCAAGCCTAATCCTGGCACTCTTATGATGATGGAGGCCTAGCAGAGGGGACCGGATTGCCAGTAACAGGAATTGTCAGATGCAGTTCCTACCTCAGCAGTCCCCCAAGCCGGCCTGCACCACTCGGACCTGGGATGTTGGTCCTGACCACATCCTGACAATTCCAGACTCTGCTTCAGGATTTGTGGGCAGGGTTCCCAGAAGAAGAAACTGCCCACACTGGCCACCTTCAGAGACACGCATTTACACTTCTTTACATCTGCTCTTTGAAAAGAGACCCCAGTGGAGTGTACGTCAATGGTCTGAAATTCAAAAGAAAACAGATTTTTCTCTGTCTTTGACATGTTTTGACAAATTTCTAAACATTATCAACTGTGTATGATTGCGGCCTCTACAGCAACAAAAGTATGCCTGGCATATTACAAAAAATAGATGTCTTATATTTTTAGTTAATATCAAGTCTTCCCAAATCATGTTAACTATACTTTTTTTTTTTTTTATCATTTCCAGCAATTGGTGATCCAACTGACAATAGGTCTTCTAAAATACATTGCACCTGGGGACTTTCTTCTTTTATATATTCCATGTAGAACAATTCATTAACTACTGTTCACAAAATAATTATTTAATTTGAAGTAATTATAATTTTACCTTAAAGGCTGATTTTAAACCAACACCACAGCATTCATTGAAACAAATCCTCAGTTTACAATCCCTTGTTTGTATGAAGCATTAACTCTGAAATGAAAATGAATCACATGGCTTTCCACTAAGATATGAAGCCTGCCAACAGTTGTGGGACTCTTTCTGAAACACTTCTGGAAAACGAAGAGGGACACGTACTGGCTTCCTTTTCTAGTACCATTATCATCTACATCAGGTGTACTGTTGAATGTTTTTATTTTTTAACTTGCATATTCTGAATTCAGGTACATCACTAAAAAGGGCGCAATTTTAATCCACATACCACATCACTGAAAACCATAAGAATAGGTCTGCTTAAAAAAAAAAAAAACAAAATAAAAGATGTTGAATTCCCATAGTTCACTTTGGCCTCATGTACCTGTTCAAGGGAACAAACATTTTCTTAAAAAAAAAAAAAAAAAGAAAAGAAAAGAACTAAACATATTTAGTGACTGGATATAAATTCAGACAGATTTCCTTTTTCTGCCCTGTTATATTATGTTGGAAAAACCCTGCCAATGCAACAACAAAAGCCATACACAACTAAGAAGCATTTCCTGGATAGAGTGTTTTGCCTGGGTTTCGGAGGTTCCCAGTTTCGCCCTTTTTCAGTCCATTTTCAGAGTAGTAATATATGCCTGTACAGAGTAGGCAAAGAAAGGTACAGCTGAGACAGTGTTAGTAAGAGCCAAACAATTTTCCTTCTTCCAGACAGTCCCTTCAACTAAGACAGAGAGCATATATCCCTATAAATAAATGATACTGAGATGTAATACAAGAACAAATGGAAGCAGTATTAAATGTATCTGTGGATATAATTTCAATGGCTCTTCCTACACAAACACGCCTGTAACATTTTTCCTAGTAATTAAGATGTCATTGAGTCTTACCGTTAAACTCTTGAGTCCTGTTATGGGTTTGTGTGGCACGGTTTTCTTTGGTAGTGGGGGAGGGGGCTGCAGAGGTGGCTCCTCTGAGAAGCTGCTGGAAGCTCCCCTGGCTCCAAAGAGTCAGCCCCGCCCCTGGCCCAGGCCGAGCCCATCAGTGACGGTGGTAGCGCCTCTGGGAGAACAGNNNGCCTGAGGAGGCTGATGGCCCTGCAGCCCGTGGGGAGACGGCAGGCTGTCCCCCTGCAGCCCAGGGAGGGGAGCGGGGGAGCGGAGGCCCCCCAAGATGGCCGTGACTCCATTGGAAAGCCCGCGCTGGAGCAGTGTGTGACTGAAGGACTGCAGCCCGCAGGAAGGATCCACATTAGAGAAGTTAATGGAGGACTGTCTCCCGTGGGAGGGACCCCACGGTGGAGCAGGGGACGAGTGAGGAATCTTCCCCCTGAGGAAAGAAGCGGCAGAAACAAGGTGTGGCGAGCTGACTAAAACCCCCATCCCCTGTTCCCCTGCGCCACCGGGGGAGGAGGGAGAGAGAACCGGGAGTGGAGCTGAGCCAGGAAGGCGGGAGGGGTGGGGGGAGGTGTTCTGAGGTTTGGTTTCCCTTCCCAATACCCTTGTGTTTTGTTTTTGATTTGATTTGTAGTCAATTAAATTGGCTTTGTTTCTTCCCCAAGTTGAGCCTGTCTTTTGCGCGTGACCATAAGTGGGGAGTGATCCCTCCCAGTCCTTGTCTCGACCCACGAGCCTGCCTTTGGATTTTCTCCTCATCCCAATGTGGCCAGGGGCAGGGGGCGAGCGAGTGGCTTCATGGTGCTTAGTTACCGGCTGGGCTCAAACCAAAACCTCGACAAGTCCCAACACAGAGTTCCCTTTCTGACTTAATTTAACAAATCAAAATAGCAAAACTAGTATTTATTTTCCCACTTTGGACGACAAAATATCTCCATCCACAAGCTAACTTTAGCAGGCTGATCTAGGAAAATGTCATCTGAACAAGCTGACTACTGCCCAAGCACCATTACTCCAGGACAAACAGTTAATGGTAGGCCTTTTTTGTGCTGTTCCAGACGAAAATTTAAGTCCTGTTTTCATAAATAAGTCAGGCAGTCTCATACCGGTGGAATTGAGGAATTAATCTACATCGCATTTCCGATAAATACTTAAATGAGATGGGCATGGGCACTTGCCATGGATTTGGAAATTTAAATTAGTATATGATAGCCACTGTGTTTTCTTCTGCTTTTGTGTGGACTTGTTTAATGTACTTTAGGGATGTTACACAGGGATGCTGTGCAAGTCTGTAAGTTTAACACCACGAGTTTAAAAACAAAACAACAAAAAAGTATTAGATATGACGACTTCTACATTCACCACTACAGAAAAGTTACATATCCACAGCAAAACACATCAACCAAGGTAGCACAAGGATGTTCTAATTTTTGCATGCATAGAAAGTGAGTGAATCTTCACAGTGTAAGTGTTCTTCCAGAAAATAATAGTGGAAATTATACTAGTGTGGAACAATTACATCGTACACATGGTGCTCCTTTCTGTAGCCAGTCCCTACACAAGCTGACGGACTGTAACTCACAGCAAGACTCTAGTACATCTTTCCAAAATTCTCATCACACACCATCTGAAGATGTGTTTTAGATGGGATTAGATGACTTCCCAAGGTCCCTTCCAACCTGAACAATTCTATGATGCCTGCAGAACATTAATAATTGCATCAGATGGCCATAACCTCAGCATCTTTCACAATTCTTCCTTTTACTGCAGGAGACCACTGCACCCGCCACTTCAGCCCAAATATCTCAATGATTTCCTTTTTATGCACAATGCACAGCAGAATATGGGGGCTAAATAGTAATTTTCCCTTTCCAGATTCCATATTTACTTCACAAAAACTTCCTTTATCGGCCACATTCATGTTCATTTCAGTAAAAATGACTTACTATTTTATGGACGTTTAAGGCCAATGACCCAAATCCTATAAATCATTAAAAATATTTTTTCTTATAGAATACTATGTTGCTTTTTTCTCAGTAGCGGAGAAAGCATCTTACTATAAACAATTACATTTTTGCCTACACTAAAAATTCTGTATTAAAAATATACTAAATGAGGGACAGATGTTTGAAAAAGTGGACCTACAATGAAGTATTAAATATTGCTGGCACAGTGAGTCCTTTGGTACAGTTTAGTCTCTTTTCGCAATAGGCATGTTTTTACAGCTGTAAAAGCACCAGAAATTACTGTCTTTGCTCCAATATTAATATAGAAATCAATGAAAAAATACACCAGACTGCTGAACAGATTAGACTATTGTTCATACATTCTATTATTAAAATAATTTGCTTTTATAAATTAATATTAAACGCAAATGTTTTGAAGTTGTTCAAGAGGCACTTTGTCACTTTGAAGAGTACATGGATTATCTATGTAAAACCGAACAATTCCACTTCTGTCAAAAGAAAATTGCAAGCCTCATTAAGAAATCAAACCTGCTACTTAATTTTATGCTCAATGACAAACTCCGACTCACAGCAGCACTGCGAAGATGGAGGATCTTGTGTGATATCACTCCAAACTTGCGCTGAGTACGCAGTAACTAGTGCCCTTTTACAGGCAGATGTCTTAGAGCTATGGGAGCAAGAAGTGAGACGGGGCACGGAGGAGCAGATTCTGTGGTGCAGTAGATTTTGATATTAATACATGCTAAGCATAAACATGAAGGGCAAAGAGATAACACATACAACAGAACGATAATACTAAAATCTGCAGACCTTGATCTAGTAGCTGCGGGGATGAAGTCGGCAAATTTGTAACCACGGTAGGACCTGCTCACCACTGTATATTAATCTGGTGCTCCCACGGGAGGAAGGGAAGAGCAGATATCATGAGCACTTCATTATGGATCACCTGCTACATCAAAGGTTTAATTTCTGTATCCCAGTCTGGTGGCTCAGAGCTCCAAAAATCAAACATCACAAGTTCACACCGCTGACCAAATTTTGTCTCAGCCTGTGCTCCATTTACTTGAGCACTAAGCAAGCTATGGACATTATAATCCTGACGAAGTGATGCCTGCTTAAGTTTGCAGCCCATCTGGAACAGTAATAGGTATGAGATGTCAGTAGCTCAGTTTGTTTTAGTGGGTCTGTTATGAGTTTGTGTGGCACGGTTTTCTTTGGTAGTGGGGGAGAGGGCTGCAGAGGTGGCTGCTCTGAGAAGCTGCTAGAAGCTCCCCTGGCTCCAAAAAGTTGGACCCGCCTCTGGCCCAGGCCGAGCCCATCAGTGAC
>VYZV01038466.1:24388-58354 GCA_013401275.1 Pandion haliaetus | reverse complement strand
TAAAAAAAGTTATCCCTACTGTCCTTTCCTGTGAAGCCTTCCTAGCCATCAGTTTTGTAAAGCCTCTGGAAGACAACTTCAGCCTCACTCGGCCTGAGAGTTCATCCCATCCTACCAGGTAACCACATGAGAGCCCTCCCAGGCATGTTAACAATAGTCAAAAAGTCCCAACATTAACCCCTACAACACCCAATGCTATTACAATTCCCACAGTCACAAGTGCTAAAGAGGCAGCGTGTGACTTTTCTCACCCCAGCCCCAGCAGGTAATTAGAGTTTCCATGGATAATCCCAGCAATCAGAGAGAAAATCTCTGCCTCTAAGGTGACCCATTAGCTCAGAGTTCACTGATCAGTAGGTTAACATGCCATTAAAGCATCTCTCTATAGGGCTTCGGAGGGGTCAAGAAAACTCCATCACAAAGAACAAAAATACCTACAGAGATCATACGTGGTTATACCAAGATCTTCATGAACAGGTCAAATTCATCTCAGAGGCTATTCTCTTCCCTGAGGCAAGACCACCAGTATCTACAATCCTGACATTATTCTCCACAACTTCCCTTGAGTGTCACTTAAATATGCAAAATAGAAAATGTTTTACTAAATTATATGGGAAAGCAAACAACCGACCTCATTGTAAAGTTAGACGGATACTATTCTGCATCAGCTACTCCACAACACTGTACACACTTGCAGTTTACGGTCCCTGGTTATAAGTGAGAGACTTTTTTTACCCATTAGGAACAGGTAAGCCATATTAACACAAGGTAATGATATACACACACAGGCAGTTACTGAAGAACAGTTTATGCTCTGTAAGGAGCATACAGGTTTGCCAATGGTAAATCACTTGTATGCCTATAGTAGTAAAAGGCACAGTAATAGCAAAATACAGTAATAGTAAAAACTGTCAAGGCTGTGATCATCTAGGGATGTACACACACACACACACACACACTGGAACTCTTGAGGATGTGAACTGATGCCTAGTAATCTACTGTGTCCAAATACACCATGCTAAGTCCCTTTTCAACAACTTTGCTTTCTCTCACTTTTTATTTTTTGCCTTTTGGCCAAGATACTAGACAAAAGAACACCCATATCGCCTTCAAACAGAAGCGTAGATAAATTTAGGTAAGGAAGTGGGAAAAAATAGGAGGTTTTGGTTTCCATTTATCATTTATTTATAAACCTCAAAGAGATGTGACAGTGCTGTCCTCTATAAAATTCACTGGTTGTAAGGCAGCTGATTTTTTTTTTTTTTTCCAATGCCCATGTACTGGAATAGCTCCATAATGAGAGAATTTCCCAGCAGATTAGTTTTATTAGTGTTAATAGCCTATGTAACATACATTTCTGTCTCACCTGTTGCATTTCCCAAAGTAGTTTTGTAATGTTTCTAGTGTTTGTGATAACCAGTGTTCTAACCAAAATGTGAAATATGTGGTACACATCGGAAATAATGATCATTGTGATCTTTAAATATATACATTTTCCACAGGTTCTCATACAGACTGCTCTTCTGATCTGGAAACCACCACTGTTGTTCTCCTTCACTTCGTAAGTCTTAAACCAGTGGATAGTGGCTTACGTGACATGCCCTGTCCATGAAAAACATTGGTGCTAACAAGTAAGTTTAAGGATCTAACATGAGCCCTATCTTGCATTTCCTTTTATTTGTTAGTTTGAGTCTCAAACTTAAAGTTATTTTAACACACTTTTGTTTTCAACACATATTCAGTATGGTGTCTAACACCCTCTGGAGTTGCAAGCCACCCTCCCACTCACCCCCAAAAATCTTCAACCAGTGCCAAAGTCTATATTTTCTTAACTTAAAGAAGTAATTCCAGGGCTGTCAACTGATAAATTTCATTCAGGGAAAGGCTGTGTTCTTTAAGCAACACATTAATCTTCTCTGAGCTAACCATAGTAAACATCAATGTTGAATAGTACAGATTTCACATGTTGCTGCCAGGAGAGAGTTTTAGAAGAATTATCCCCTTTTTAGGTAACCTGGCTTTTAAAATTACACCCTAGAATATGCAAACAAAGAAGACTAATGAACTCAGCAGCCTGTATGCATCGAAGAGGCTGTTGAAAAAGATACTGTAATGGAAAAAAGTTCATTTTTCAAAAGCTGTAGGGAGCTGCCTGTGTGAAGGTAGGCGAGGGAGAATCTCTCTTTCACCTTGGTTATAACAGTTTGCTGTAAACAATCATTTCCCTTCTGTTATCAGGGAATATCCTGCAGGGGTGTGTGTTCTATGTCACCTTGAACAATTCATGAAGGAGGGGGAATGTTTCTCTCCTAATAATCCACTCGCATCCCCAACTCTTTTATTTATTTATTTAAACTGATGTATGCAAGAACATCCTCATAGAAAAACAGTGTTGATCCTGATTGCTAATACACCAGCGGCAAAAGTTTGAGCTGAACTTTTTTTTCCTTGTTTTCTGCTACTACAAGAAGTGCATATAGGACAGCAGGCTTGCCATACAAGTACAACCATCAGTATATCAAGAAATGGATGCTTTAAGCCACAGCCTCAATGTTACTAAGAGACAGTATTTTAAACGAGCCGCAGTACTTTCAGTTGTGGAAGTAGACTACGTGTATTTCTTCTCTGATGCTAACTGACCTTTTCAGTATGTTGCTAAATGAAGAAACCATCCAATATTCTTCTGTAACTGTATACAAAATCCCCGCACGAGAACATCCTTACACAGCAGGCAGCACTACACCTCAGTCACAACATGCACCAAGCTCTTGATGCACTACCCTCGAAAGGCAGCAAGCTGGCTGGGATGCTGGAGGTAGAAGTGACACTAAATCAATTACTTACCCTCAAATGTCTTGTTTTAAATCTGCTGTTTCCACCTGGTCATAACGCGAAGCAGGACTGCTACGATTCACCAAGAGAAGATTAAACTTGACAAGGGGGATTTATTTAATGTTGCTTAAATAACAGAAACCTGAAATAAAATTGCCCTCAGTTCAGCCAAGATTTCTCTCGTGCTCCCTCTCCGTCTCTCTTTCCAGGACTGCTGTGTAGTGGTCTATAAATATTGGCCCCAACACTTGCTCAGTGCTTCGCTTGCCGATGGCACAGGTCGGTGTTACTGTACACCGCGGCACGGCTCAGATGAAGTTCTCAGCTGCTCAGAAAAAGCCATGGACTGGCTCCCCACCCTGCCTGCCTGGAAATACTGTGCTGCTGCCAGCTTTACAGATGCTGCGGGCCTTTCCTGCAGGCCCAGATCAGGTACAGAATGGTAATTATGAGGCTTGTCTGAACAAAAAATTAAAAAAAAAAAAAAAAAAAAAAAAATTTACAGGTTTTTGCAAGCAGGTGAGAAAATGGGGGAGGGAGAAAGAGGAGGAAGCACTTTTGTTTCAGCCCCCTTTACAGCGCACATCTACATACATCTAGCTCTGACTATACAATTTAATTCCCAAATAAAGTGGACGTCAAAAAAATCTGCAAAAACATTGTCTATAAAAGAAGATCACCAAATTGAAGAAAGTGTGTGTTTGTCATAGAATTCACGCAAGACCAGTAAGACTACATGGGTATTCACAGTGTGATGAAAAATATGCATTAACGTCACCCCTCAAAATTTCTGTCCGTAGTCAGGTATTTGGTGCCCAAATTCATATTTAATAATTATGCACAGCATGACAGTAAGCTTGAGACATCACTAGGGGCGGGAATCCACAATCCTGCCCTGCAATAAATACGAGCTTCAAAGTTTAGAAATCCTTCCAAAAAACAGAATCACCATCTCTGTGAACCCCCTGAGAAACTGGGCTGTTAAGAGATGGGTGCCTTGAAGCGGAAAACCGAGGGAAATTGAAAAGATGGCGAGATCAGCACAAACAACTCTGTATTTCATGCACATCCTTAGCGTACACTTTGGGATAGGCACCACAAATGCAGATAAATGTCCCACCTTTAATCAAAACATTAGATGGCGTAACTGGAAGTTTTTGCCCAAGTAAAACATAAAGCACATCATAACTGCATTAACACTAAGAGCTACAGGAGTTTGGTTTATCTTAAAATCGGTGTCTTTTTAAGGTAGGTTATGACCATGAAATTTTCCTTGCCCTCCCCACTTTCCCCAGGACATTATCTATACATAAATCAAGTCTGTTCCAAGGCTTACAGGACCATCAAGCTTGTGTGATTAAGACAATGCAGTTTCTACAGCCACTGGCACAGCCTGGCATAATCCAGTGGCTAGCATCTCTGCACACCTTTGAGGTTACCACCAAGGTCATGGACAGCGCTTATCCACCCATTTGCAGCTCAGTCAAGTGGAGAAGTTTTAATAGTAGGTTTGGAACAAAACAGGAATTTCATCTCCTGCATCTACTGAAATGTATGTTAACTCTTACTGCTTTACTTTCACTGCTTACATCA
Source organism: Pandion haliaetus (assembly GCA_013401275.1). Classification (NCBI taxonomy): domain Eukaryota; kingdom Metazoa; phylum Chordata; class Aves; order Accipitriformes; family Pandionidae; genus Pandion; species Pandion haliaetus. Next base: position 53,929 of record VYZV01038466.1, on the reverse strand, counting down.
ACAAGAGTTTTTGGAAGAGCTCCTAGCACACCTTGTTCACAGAGTTAAGGCTCTCCTTTCACATGATTTATTTATTTTTACTGTGCAACTTGAAAAACTAAGTTTATCATTAGTAATACAGCAGTACTGAAGTTGACTTTGTTTAAATCGGCACTGTTTATAAAACCTTGGTTTAGAACCTCGTCATTGATGCCACAGAAACCTTTTGTCTTTAAATGAAAATACATTTTAATGACATGGGTAATTGCTAAGCTTTGGTGAGCTGCCAGATGCAAAGCCTTCCAACTAATTTGCTCATTACAAGTTTCTCAGTCGTAAAATTCCTGCACATAGCTCTCATCCTCAATAATGTACATGACAGTTTCATAATATCATTCCATCAAACTTTTAAGCTGCCACAGATAAATCCCTGAACAACCAGAAACCAGAGTGGTTTAATAACACTGAGCAAGCAATTGAAGTATTTATCATAGCTTTACATGTAGTATAATGTCAAAACATATTCTTGGACATCTACATCTGTAAGATAGAGAGTTATCTTAGATTTTTGGAAATGATACAGAAGCCCATAATTTTAATGAAACATGCACATCCCTCTGCTTCTGGAAACAAATACGTAGCATCACTTTACCACACTACATCACTACCATGCCACCACACAAAAGGAAACACGCAAACAACAGCAAGAGGAGGATACCACAAATACTTCGGTTAGTGAAGGCTTGTTTTTATCAATATGTTTATTTATCTGGCATTGCACATGCAGAGGGTTTACAGCACAGGTGATGAAGCACACAAAACCAGCATCACTGACACCAGTGAGCTGACAAAAATGAGAGCATAGCATCCTGGAAAAGTCTGACAGCACTGAGAGGATGAGTGTTGGAGGAGGGCAAAGGAGGAACAGCAGTGTTAGCCAAACACTCAAGAAAAAAAATCCTAATTTTTTAAGAACGTATCAGTAGAACCTCTTAAAATTCCCAGGCAGCATAAAATACCTTGTTAGAGCTCATCGGTTGGAAAAGACAAGGAACTAATTTTTTACTCCAGGCAGTGTTCGTTCAGTTCACTAGGACAAGAGGTTTTCCCAAATACAAGGTCCATTCTCCACCACTATGGAAACTACAAAGTTTGTCCTGAGTTTGAGAAACACTTTCATCCAATCTCACATTCTNAAAAAAAGTCTCCTGTCTCCCACTGTTAGAATTGACAACTTACATTAAAATCTCACAGTTAAAGTGTGCATAATATAGAACTGGACACTAATTTGGGTCACCCTAATATTTTGCAGAGTTTCTGAAAGCCTCCAACAAAATTTTTAGTAACAGGAGGGCTTTGGAGGAAATGCCTTCTAGCTTCCTACTCTGGTCACAGAAGTTGATGGGACAAACCATGACATGCAGAATTAAACATATGCAAGGTTTAGCTGAATCACAGCCTGCAGTTTGTGGAAGAAGAACAATAGCTCAAGAAAAACATTAATGTATTGCTACTGCTTTTTTGCTTGCATTTTGCATACCCAGCAAGTCTGCAATTTAATAATGAGACAGTTGTTACTACATTACTTAAGCTCAAAGTCTTAAAATGCAATCTGGTTAGCCCTAAATCTAGGGCTACCACTCATATTAATCAAAGATAATAGGCTTACTTAAAATATGCTAACAGTATCATAAATTTTAAAAGATAAGATAATCCCCATGGGACACAGAACTGTGTACGAACAATATGGACCAGTAAAGTTCTAAAATCCCCTTTTNAGAGGAAAAAAAAAAAAAAAAAAAAAAAAAAAAAAAAAAAAAAAAAAAAAAAAAAAAGGAAAAACCTGCTGAATGAAGTAAGTTGAAAAATGAAAACCAGTACTGTGAAAGATTCAAGTTATTTGGGAAGGAAAAAAGGAATGTGTCCACCAGTAAGAAAAGTATTACAAGGAAAATTTATTTCCAGTAATGCTATAAAACTGAAAGATTGTAGCAGACACTAAAATCCAAATTGTGCCCAGAAGCCTGGATTTTTGCAACTATAAACCAGTTTAAATAATGAAAAATATTCCAAATATTCTGTGTATTTTTAAAAGCATCTCATTCTGCTTTCTTTCATTACATCGTTTATGACAAAGTAAATCATGCCAAAAGTTCTGAAACCACAAAATAGCTTTAAAGGTCTGCAAGATTATTTTTAAATCTTTTGAAAACTACCTTAACATATTGTTCCTCTACAAACATTCAAACACCTTATATAAAATTTCATTACCATATGAGAACCTCCACCTGTGTCTTCATGGTACATTGTGGTTTTACTCCATATAATGAATGAGTGAATTTTATCCTCATTTAAACAAAGGCTTCTTCAATGGCTATTCCTGCCAAATAGGAAAAAAAGTCTATGCTAAAGGCCAAACGTACATTATGACTTGATCCTCTAGGTTCAAAAAGCTCTATGCCTGTGAGGCTTGCAGACTTAAGCCTGTCCCAAGCTCTACCAACAGTAGACTTGTTTTTCTACCTTTCTACCAACCACTATCACATAGGATACCTCCTGTATCAGCCACAAATAGCTTAAAAGTTACTTTTCAGATGTTACACAAACTAATTGCATGTTTACTTGTTTCTGTTTGTTTAATGGTCATGTTTTCGCACTTAGAAAGACTCGTGTACTATCAGCTGGTGCTTCTATTCCTACTTCGGGGAAGTCTGTGCTCACTGCTTGGCAGAGAGATGGTCATTGTATGAAGGTCGTCACTACAAGGAAAACTGTAGTAAGGAATTCCGATTTTTTATTCCATACTCAGAGATCCTGAACTTTAGCACCTTCAGAGAACTTCATTTTGATTACAGATATCAGATGAGAAACTTTGTAAGTTCACAGTAATTCCTAATTATCTCAAAAGCACGACTGCAGGGCCCATCTGTTTTCCCATAAATCTACAGTCTTAAACATAAGAGGAAACATTGTTTTAACAGGCCGAAATACAAGCATCTAATTTCACACTGCCCTGTGCCTTATCTTGCCGCTGCTGTGTCAGGAAAGTCACAAAGAATATCAAAGCTAATGGCAGCGTTCTTTACAAAACAAGAAATTACTATATTAAAAAAAACCAAAGCTCCAACTGTCTTCTACAGTCATCAAATATAGCAGAACTAAAAAGAGGCATTGCTTCATCTGACTTCAGTGTAGATTTAGAAAGTTTTAGGTTGTCTCAGAATTCAGTCTCTCCAGTAAGGGAGTGTAAACCATCATTTTCTTCCATTTTTTTCCAGTGGTCAATAGTCATCTGAAGGCTTCTGTTAAATTACAGAAATAAATTGCTAGAATCCAACATCTCAGTATTGTATGCAAATTAATCAGTAAAAGAGAGATAATTTGAATTATTTTCAGTCTCTTTCTACTTCCTGACTCTGAAACTAATTTTTTTTCCTTCAAAACTCTGAATTTCCACCAAAATTAGAAATTTAAGGCATCCCATAAAACCATCACAGAAATAAGTTTTATCTGTATAGGCAGTAGCTGCATTTCCTAGTTTAAAGAAGGAAGTTAACTGAAGATGTATATATTGCAATTAGCTATTGTGTGTCACACACTGTGAAAGATGGCTCATGTTCCCCTTTAACTGGAAAGGAGAGACAGAAATCCTCCAGAAACTTTTCTGCTGTTTTCTCTGATTAATAAATGCTTTAGAAACTCTGAATGAGCTCTCTGAGCAGATGACTGAAGCAGTAAGACCAAATTCTATGGCATTCTGTAGTGTTACCTTTCAACCAGCCAAGAAAAATAAGAAAATAAGCACCCCTGAGGGTTTTCATAATGTAGCAAAAACTTAGACAAACCTATATTAACCGCACAAGGATAGTAACATCTGTCATCTAGACTGGCGTATTTTTCAAATGCAATGTATGTGAAATTGCGGTCATTCTGAGTTTGAGTCCTCAGTCCTCATCAGAGCCTACTCTTGTGTACACTGCACAGTGGGAAAGTCTATCAGCTGTGCAGACAGTAATGAACATGGCTTCAGTTTGCTTTTATGAAATCCAGAGAATTTAAAGACATTGCTGGAGGCATTCAGTTCTTCCATAGGTTTTGTGACTCAGTGCAAAGAGTCATTCAATGCTACACAATACACACCATCTACAGAATTATGTTAATTATCCTCAATTGTGGAACTAAGCTTGAGTCTGAAAGTTAATTTCAAATAATGTTTCTTCCCATCAGGAGGTTTCTAACCACCTACACATTTACAAAAAATGAGGTATCTCATGAAAGCCACTATCAGGGTGCTTGACAGCTAGGGACCTAATTCTGTAATGCTTACTCAATGAACACACGCATTGACTCAGTGCTGCTGTGAGATCCACCAAAGGACCCAACCTCTCATGGTAGAGCCACTGCCAATTTCTGCAGGGGCAACCCGCTCTCAGGTGACCTGTTCTTTGTTTCTTCAGTGACTAACAGCCTGTTAAGCCTCTAGACTGGCCCTTATAGCCAACTGGTTGTTGCTCCCAGCCCAGCTGAGGACAACGGGACTAACTGCTGATGGCAGCTGTGCCATTTGGCTATAGCTATACACTTCTGTCTTCGTATCTGTACCTTGATTTCTGCTCACTATTGTCCCATCTCTAGTTCATGCTCCTGATTTCTTACAGGCTTGCCCAATCCTCAAATCTATCTTCTAGAATAGGTTCTGATGGTCCCTGGCTCTCTGCTCTGGTCTGCCACCTTCTCTTTCATACACTCACATCTTTGGCTTTTCAAGTTCCTGGCAATGTTTTCTGGTTCCAAACTTGTTCCACCTTGACTTAAGAAGCTAGCTCAACTGCCTTTGGATTCCCCAAGGGGTCAAGGTTTCCTGAGGATTTTCAACAATTACCTTCTCTCTCGACCTTCCCCCATCACAGGATTTCATCCAGAGTTGTAACCAGAAATGTATTGGAGGAACAGAATTTCTCAAAAATCAGTCAAGCGCCTCCCCCAAGCTATTCCTAACTACCGTCATTTACCTTACCAGTATCCCTTTCTGGAAAGTCTTCCTTAAAATCACATTTCAACCAGTGCAGCATGGGAGGCCATTTTAGATGCTAACAGTAAAATCTTCCTCCCCATTCCTTAGAAAGGTACAATCTGTAGGCATTCAAGGCCAAAGAAAAGCCATTTAACCCTGGTGTACTGACTTACCAATACCAAGAAACTCTGATGTACTGACTTAGGGATACCAAGAAAACATATATGTATATATATATATAATGTACGTTCATGCATACATTGTAGCCACCTCTCTTTCATATGATGCGTTCTCATCAAAATCTTCCAAGAATCTAGCACAGAAATTTTAGCAAGAACACAAATAATTCATGGAAGACATCTACACTTAGAAATAATTAAAGTGAATGACGTTACAAATTTTTAAAGGTAAATTCTTAGACTTGGTAAGCCAGAAGGAATCAGTTGGCCTCTGATGATGCCATTTCTTCATTTCAAAGACCACTAAAATTTGGGGAAATTATAGCACAGATTTTGTCACACAATAATATTGAACTGTCCAGAAATTGTGAAAGTTAATTTCTGCTTCAGGGATGCATTCCCTCTTAGGAAAATTAAAATTAATTTGAACTTGGTGATCTCACACTAAAATAAATGATATCTGTTCGCCCCTTGCCTCCTTTCTCTTTGATGCCCAGACAGATCACATCTGTTTAATCAAAGAGGAAATGGACATGACAGTAATGAACCAATTGGGCAGTGAAGCATACCTTGGGAAGACACCATTATACAGCATTTGGGAAGAGAAACTGTTAAGAATAACTCAATCAACCGCTTCACGTTGTGCTCATTTTCAAGATGATTAGCAGAGGATACATCACAAGAATAATACTGTTTGCATCTAAAAAGATACTTTCAAAAAGAAACACATTTATTCTATCACATACATATTAAGGCTAGACTGAAAAGACAAATTTTTTCAGAGTGGTCACCAACAGGTTCTATCAGCTTCAGTTAAATTTCATGGGGTCTCTATCACTGACTTTGAGAAGAAAAGTAATTGACCCCAAATATTTATTTTCCTGATTTACATTAAATATCTTTATATTTCTACAGGCTTCGAACTAAACATTGCCTTAGTCTAAGTTATAATGAAACAAACACTTCTGTCAAAACCTTGACAATGTTGCAATTAAAAGAGGCCAAACCACCCCCAAAAACTCAAACTAGAGAGCCTAAACTTGCCAAGTGACCACTATGTTCAAACTTTGGATTACAACACACTTCAGACTTCCCTGCGAATGGACGATTACATGCCATAGCTAAGGCCATGAAACTACACTCATGTCTGCAGCACCCCTAGTCTGTCTGGTCTCTGGACACGTGCAATGAAGATTGCCAGGAGGGAAGCTTGTAGGCGTCAGTTGTTCAAAAACTGGATTCTAACACCAGCTCCCAAAGCCTATACATCTAATCCGGCACTCCACTTCAAACACCTTTAAAAGTGCCTGCATCCCAGCAGGTTCCAACCAAATCAACTCCATTTGATGAATTCTGTCTGTTACTTGTCAGAATTCAATCAGGCGTCATCTGTCCTGGCACTGCATGGCTATATGCTACCTTAAGGGTGCCACAGAGAAGGAGAAGTAGGGCTTCAAACTGTGTTTACCCTCTCGGCTACATATATCTGAAATAATACCTTGAAGGTATTGCAGAAAAATATGGGAGAAGTCAAATTGCTGCCTGATAACACAATATAAATAGATCCTCTGCTTAAAGTTCTTCCTGTAGCGCAGTAACTCTCTGCCAAACAGAAATGCACAACATGGGAACACAAGAGCCTCCCGAGGGGGTGCCGCTACTAACAAGTAACAGGTAACTTACTGTTACTACTTTTAACCTGCACTAACTTATTGGCCTCACAATAAGGAAAAAAAACAACACCAAGCAATAAAAAAAAAAATCAGTAATCAATTAAGTATTCTGGAGTTGGACTTCACCACCTCCACGCAGTAGCTGCTGTATCACCTATGGGGCCTGCCACTCCACCCACAGATGTCCATCGTGACTGGTTCCTGCACCAGCCACCTCACTGCCATAGCAGATGTTTCCCAGTAAGCAACACAAGGAAAGATTTGGTTCATGCCATGCCTTATGTTTAACTTTCATTCAGCATGCAAATTCTAGCATGGGATGTTATACTTCACTAGTGAACAGATAAAGAAACCACAGTTAAGACAACACTTGGGTCACTAAGGACAACTTCCAAAACCTTGGAACACTGAAGTCAGAGGAGAAAGATTCTCAGTAAACATAATGGGATATCTGTGGGTCTAGTTGAAAACATTTTTAGTGAACTGTGGGAAAAGAAGTCAGTGCATACCTGAGCTTTTATGGCCTGAGGTCAAGCACAAGGAATAGTTTTTAACACACCTCATTACAGCAGGGTAGCTTTTTACACTTTACAAAAATTACTTCCTCATCTTTTAAAACTGATGAACAGGAGGTCAATGCCTTAGTGATAGTTCAGTATCATAATGCTTTCTCATCTACTCACTCAGTTGACACTTATTTGAGACAGTAATCTTTGAAAACGAAGTTAGTCAAAATATGTAGTATTAATTTTTTTTAATCTAAAACTAATTTAGCTGTTTAATCAGAGAGTAAATCAAGAGTAATCTTCCAGCTACATCACTGTGCTTCCCTATTCAGAAATGCCACAAGGAACAGAAGACACAGCTATAACAAAAGACAACTACAGCAAAAGAGACACACCTATAGATGACTTGTTTGGAATGCCATCTTGTTGAATTATTTCCTATAAAAAGTCAGTAAACAACTTTAACCACATAGTCTAAGCATCAGCTTGACATTTATTGTATAGTCAAAAATCTGTTACCAATAACTTGCCGCTTTGATAAATCTCTACATCACTTCATCTCTGATTTATCTGGTAAAATTAGGAGATGTATTATCACAAAGAGCTAGTTTCATACAGTAATGCAGACACTGGCAAGTTCTTAAAGTGAAAACAGATCAAGTGGCATTTCTTTCTCACTGAACAAATCTAGTCCCTAATGCCAGAATGTATAAGAGTAAATGACTCACATCCATTTATTTACAGAAAGCGGCTACAGAGTTAATGTTACACAGTCTGCTCTTTACTAATGAGTTCTTCCAGTAAAACATGTTTTGGGTGCCACATGACTGAGCAGTGAAGTGAAGGCGAACTGATCCTGTAAACAGTTTCGGCTGAATTTATCAGAGACGTCACTGTTTCCTAATGTTTCATGAGAGTTTAAAAGCCTGTCCATATGAAAGAACACCTGGGAAAATGTTGAAAGGTGGGGGAGAAAAGGCAGAAGGGCAGAGTGAGTTGTTGCAGACCTCCGGTAGAAAAGCAAATGTGCAAAATAATGTAATTAACAGAGATCATTTTCAACACACTAAATTTACACTGCATATTCCTCCATGTATGCTTTCCTTTAGGTACATATGCTAACAGAAGAAAAGGAGATGCTGCCATGGAAGGATACTCTGGGGCAGGTCCTTGGTTTTGCACATGCTTCCCTAATCCAGCAACAGAAACCAGGTATCTCCTCCCCTTCTGGGTATTATAAAAACTTCTAATTGTTTAGATACATACATACACACATCTGTGGGATCATCTATATACCTAATACAAATCAGGGCAAGAAATTTGGTTAGAATAGAGAGAAAATTCTATACAGGCAAACTGCCTTTTAGCAATTCAGTACAGCATATGTGAAACAGTTTTAATTCCACCTGTATGACAAACTCTAATAAAAGGATAATCTTCCTTTAAAAAAAAAAAATTCCTTAAATTTTCCTCCCAAGCTCAAAAATATGAGTTTAGGCATAACTAAAATATCACCAGTTACTTTCAAAGTTTAAAGCATTCTTAACAAGCACCTCAGATATCCATTAAACACAGTACCAATAGAATAGCTATCACTGAAGAAAAGGGCTTGCAAAAACGGAGAGAAAATAATAAAACCACAAAAGGTCCCGTCATTTATGGAAAAGACCACAGGAGTCTCCACGTTCCTTCAAGTAAAAAAGCTTTATGATTCTACAAAATAATTTGGGGGAAAAAAAAGCCACAGACAGTAAGCTGCACATGGTTGCACACATTGTTCTGTTTGATGAAAACCTAAGTCTTGTGAAATCTGAACTTCAGGTTCCTGTGATTCTGAGTTTCTATTTTCTTCTCCCTCACAACCTTAATGATTAGTCTGTTTTTCGTTATAAAACCTGATCTCTTCAACTAACAAACCATCTCCTCTCCCTCAGGTCTGACAAGCACGATGTACATTTTTAACAGCAGCACTGATTTGAGTTTCACTTAGGTGTGTTGTTTGCAGTGTGTGTTCAACAACCACAAAAAGGGAACTCTAAATGGAAGATAATCTCACTGTGTTGTCAGTGCTGACTGTGAAATTGTTGTAATTAAACATACCTCAAAGAGTAAGTATTTCAAATGCCAGGAAAAGGAATACGTAAAAAAAAAAAAAAAAACCAACAACAACAAAAAAAAACCAACCCACAAACCCCCCAATTTTCTTTCTCCTCCTTGAGGATGCCCATTTGAAACTCTTAACAAATACCAAACATCACAATGAGACTTCATCATATTTCATTCCTCCTCACATTATGAGCCATTCTAATCTTCACTCAGAGTGAATTCTATTCAGCTTTAAAAGGATTTATCTGTAGGCAGCTCAAAGTAGAACAGAATTTGGATTTTTCAGGTTCACTGGAGCTCTGTGAAGCCTGCACTGTAAGAGATGTTAGTTTTTGCTCATAAAGTTAATGGAAAACAGACCAATTTAATTTCTAATTTATGTTATTTTCTTAAATATGCCCATCCATGATACGGATTTGTCACATCTGAAGAATTACAACGTGGAAAAAGGACACTCACTCAAAGATTCTTGCTCTACAACATGGATGGGCCATGCTGTCAGAAAGGCTTTATGTATTTAAGAACAGTTTTCATCCAAACACCGTTTAAGCATCCAACCTCACAGAACATTGAATCTACTCAAAGTAACCAACAATACACTCGAAAGAGGGATCTGCAGAACCGAATGCTATGTATTTGGCTAAAACAAACATGCAAGAGCATTGCATTCCTTGTAGACTAATGAATGCATGTAAAATATATGATGATGCATGAACTCACTCTTTATGAGCGTGGCCACAGGGAACTGCCTCTTAGCTGAAATAGCTTAGAGGGGATGGGGTGGGAAGGGAAGACTGAACGTACAGTGGGCTCTACTAGAGGTCCATTATTAACTGCTCTCCACCGTATTCCTGTTTACGGGCATGCTCTTGCTCTTTCAGCACACCGTTGCTTACCTTTGACTCTAAGGGTCTTTGTTTCCAAGTAATAAATACTTTGGACTCCAGGGAGCAGACAGGAAGATCATACATGAGTCCAAAAAAACCTTTACTGTTGATAGATTATTGTAAGTGCTTATTCATTATTAGCTGAAATGTTATTGACTGCACACTTAATAAATAGCCTATTTGTTCTTTTCAACTGAAGCAATACTGTAACAGGACTTCTGAAGAGAAGGCCATTAAAAATATAAAGACATCATGCAGCAGGTAATTTGGGGGAATGTGGTTTCAGTTTTCTGTTCATCGCAGCACAATCAACAAAGGCTGCATCAATTAAAATTTCTCCTGCTTGAATAAAAACTTAGTGCAGGGCAGGGTATTCATACACCCTAAAAGTGATCTAGAAGTTTTCAAGAAAGGAGGCACTGAGATAAACTGTAACTACGTTAGTGTAGATTTATAACATCACAATGTAATCAATTTTCCTCTTCTGTGGACAAAAATGGCAGCCTTAGCTCTGCCAGGGAATAAATGCTGCCCTGAAGCACAAGACAACAAACAAGGTGAAGAGCCCACTTTTCTGCAAACCACCAGCAAGTTCTCAGAGCAAAAGCCATACAGCTGAATGTTCCCCCTGCCCCTTATTTTGTTTTTAAAAAGGAGCCTAATTTCATTCAGAAGAAGAAAATATTCCCATTTTAAAGTTCTTTTGCTCTGTCAGTCTATTTAAATATTTTCAGCTACTCACTAAATCACTGTTCATTAATGCACTGCTTTTAAGACCACGCTTAAACTGTGTGCTAGATAAATGTCACTTAATGACTACAAGAAGGAAAAAAAAAAAAAAATCACAATTTAAGTTGCTTAAAAGGATTCCACACAATTAAGTAGACTAGAAGCATATTTTACAGGAGGAAGAGATTAACCAGGAAGGAAGAGACAAAAAAAGAAATATTCAAAACGTATGACTGTAGAGTTAAGTAAAAAAAAGTACCAACCATGCACAGCAGTTAACAATAGTTATTTTGCAGGATTGCCAATAAGAAAACGCAATGCATATATCAGAGCTAATACTTAAGTGATCCATTCCCATGATAAAAGCAACTATATCACATATAAGTAATCTCCCATTAATGTACTTAAAAATCCTGGCACAACAGGATGTCCAAAAGATTGTAAGATGCTTCCGAAAAAAAATCTTACGCGGAGCTTGTACTCAAGCACCGTAAAACAATACCTGTAGGAACTAATGAAGGGAAAACATCTATAATAGCACATGTTGAGGAATATCTGTTTCTTTATGGCTTTGTATGGTAGTGTCACTGTAGCACAAATGAGCACAGATTAACTGAACATTACAAACAACATGTTTACTTAGGTTCTGCAGTCCATTATGTCTTCATATTCTTAGTTAAAAAAACAAACATAACGAACAGTACAAAAATGTCGAAAAGCAGCATACATTTCAGCATACATTATTTTACATATGCAATTATTTTTTAACTTCACAATTAGGCAGCTTACTAACTCAAACATGCTGATGGTTTGTTTTCAGTGGTAAAGCATCAATGTAGTCTTGTGAGAGTAAATGATGCTACTTATCTACAAACATATCTCTCATAGGTGCTTTATTTTATTTCTGATGTTGGACTTCCCCAAACAGCTGCATGCCTGCAGTCACAGATGGATGCAAGCTGCTGGACAGCTACACAACTCATGGCAGAAGGAAAACAGAGGTAATGATATGCAGTGAAGCGGGCTTGTTTGAATCAGACTAAATATTTGGATTAGAGTCAAATTCCTTCTAAAATACATATTGCAGGCATATGTATGACAGTCAGAAGATGAGTTCATCGGAGGAGAAATATAAAATAAATAAGTAAGACTCCAGTGCATGGAAAGGCAAACTAACTCCCTAAGTGTTTCTCAGACAAATGCAATTGATTTATTTCTTGCAATCCCGTAAGAATTAGTTTTCTAGTAGAGTTAGTTATTGCAGTCTGGCATCTCTCAAGCATGTGTGGAAGCTTTGATGATTTGATCATCATGATTTGATGACCTCATTTCTTCAGCTATACTTTACTTGTGCATCTTCCTTTTCTTCACACAATGAACGCAATAATCTAAACATCATCACAAGATATTCTAATGTAACAGTCTCCTGATTTAAGATTTAGTGCTACTAGGACAGATGTTATCCTTCGTTATACCAGCAGAAATCCCACACTGACTCTGCTACTGATGACAGCTATAGAACCGCACAGAGTTTACACTAGACTAATAGCAACTTCTTCTATTACCTTGTGATAAGTCATGTCAACAGCACCAAGACTTCATGGCAAGTTTTGATCCTTCCACGCTGCCAAGCTTCCTTCCTCTGAAAAGCCAAGATACCAAATGCAGGAGGAACATGGGGCACACTGGGTCTAACCTCGACATGAAATCTGAACAGGGTCCGAGACATGCAGTCTCATCTGGGACTCCTTGACCCACTTTACAGGTAGCCATTGACCCACTTACAGACATCACATAAAAATTAGATATGAAGTACTACCACAATTTTGAAATAGGCTTCCAATTGGCTTTTTTTTTTTTTTTACAATACTGCTCCTTGCTTTGGATTCTCAGACCCTCCCACCCAGAACAATTATTTCTAACCAAAAGATGACTAACATTTAAACGAATCCAAAGTGATTCAAAAAAGTTACACTGAGAATGTAACCGATGAAACATTCAAAAAGTTGCACTGGCAACAACAAACATAATTTTAGTGCTGTCTCAATTACTCTTTTAAGTAATCACATTAAGTTAACTAGGAATGCACAAACAGCATACTAATTAATGAAAGGCTGATCTTACTTTTTAAACTGAGCTTCCGTGCTTTGCATTGTTGTGGTTCATGTCTGAAAATGGTCATATATTTCCTTATCATGGGAAAGGATAACTACAAATAATACCTTCAGGTTAGCCCAATAAATTGTTTGGTTACTTCTGGTGAGAAATAAGGTATCTATCTTTTAGATAAAACACCCAACTCTAAATTGAATTTATTAATTCATATAATCACACAGTGGTTGAGGTTGGAAGGCACCTTGGAGAGAGTCTAATGCAACCCCCCTGCTCAGCACAGGGTCACCTGCAGCAGGTTTCTGAGGGCCCTGGCTGGTTGGGTCTTGAATGTCTCCAGGGATGGAGACTCCACACCTTCTCTGGGCAACTTCTGCCAGACTTTGGACACCCTCACTGGTAAAAAACCCTCCCTCCTCACCCCTTATGTTTAGAGAGAACTTCTTGTATTTCAGTTTGTGTCCATTGCCCCTCGACCCATCACTGGGCACCAATGAAAAGAGCCTGGCTCCATGCTCCTTGCACCCTCCTTTCAGGTATTTGTATATATGGATGAGATCCCCTGAGCCTTCTCTTCTCCAGGCTGAACAGTCCCCTCTCTCAAGCTTCTTCATAGGAGAGATGCTCCAGTCCCCTAATCGTCTTCATAGTGCCTTCACTGGACTGGATCCAGTATGTCCATGTCTCTCTTGTACTGGGGAGCCCAGCACTGGCCCCAGACCTCCAGACGTGTCTCACCAGTGCTGAGCACAGGTGAAGGATCCCCTCCCTCAACCTGCTGGCAGCACACTGCCCAATACAGCCCAGGAGTCTGGTGGCTCTCCTTGTCAGCAGGGCACGTTGCTGGCTCATATTTTTGTTGTTTCCTTAATCTTTTCTATTCTCTGAGTTACTGTTATATGAATGTTGCTTAGTCTTCAGCACTGACTATATGAATTTTATGAATTTGACAGTTATCTCATACCAGTGAAAATTCCTCTCATTAGTGAAACATTCACATAATCATTTAGTTTGGCAATCCAAAGAAGCTTTTAAACTTTTTTTTTTTTAGTTGCCTGGCAAAAGCTAGGTGTTTTCGTAAAAAAGAGCTACAGAAAAGGGCAGATGGATTGACGACGACTAATGAATCTTCCAAAATAAGCTATATAAAGACATTGAAAATACATCTGATCTAAACAGTGGATTAGAGGAAAAGGAAGAAAGAAGAAATATCTTAAGAAATGAATGGAAAAATTCTCACTGTGTACCACAACTTTTTGGTTGACCATCGATCATAATTTACTCAGTCAGGTATGGATGTTTCCACAGTTATTCATGGTCTTGGACTCATTCCCCATCACTCTTTTCAACATGTTTTCAGAAAGTGCTAAAATGTAATGAACACGAAACCATGTATCAAACTGCTAAATTATTAAAAATGAGACTTCAAGGCATGAGAAGCCATTGGCTATTTCCTTTAAAAAACAATTTTTTGTTTAAAATTTCCCTGCTTTATGCCTATATTGCTTCCAAAACCTTTATCCACTGGCTACTAGCTGAAAAGAAAAGAAAAAAAAAAAAAAAAAAAAAAAAAAGAGGAAAGGTGGTTCTGAACCCTGTTCCATGTAGTTGCAAACTGATTTTATGACTCCACACCAAGGGTGTGCAACATGTGGCAAGAAAGCCAATTATGGCCCATGGCATTATAAAATGCAGCCACCAACCACCTCTCTCTCCCTGTAACCACGTAACTGATTTAAAGCTGATTAACTGTATGTATTTGCTTGTTAATACAAGCAAGCAGATTTTGTTCAGCTATCTGAGAAGCTGGCAGCCTAAGAAAGTATGGTTGTGTGGCTTTCTCGTAGCTTAAAGAAAACCCCAAATAGCAAATGCAAAGGGAATTCAGAGTTTTAATTCAGAGTTTTGATATAGCACTTATATATAATTCAGGGCAGACATTACTTTGACTCTCTGTCTCTCTTTTTCACACAATTTCTAGCTTTCTTGCAGGAAGTCTGGGTCTTCCAGCCATTACACCAGTTAGGCTAAAATTTGTCAATAGGGGTTGAACATTACTAATACCCTGACTTACAGATGGACTGTGTGGTCACAAAATACTGGTGGGAAACCAGTCTCAGGGGAATTTTGCATTAGTATCTCACATGTACCATTCAGGAAACATGCAAGCTGCAGGAGTCAAAAGAAATTGGGCACTCAAAAGTGGGGCCCATAAAATAACTCATTTCATCACCTGTTGTGCCATATATCAGCTTCATAGAATCTCTTGACAAAAACCTGGATGTCTCATCACACCTGCAGCAAACACACATGCTTAGCCAGATGTGCAGTTTGCAACTTAGGCCCAAGCGGACAAGAGGGTCTCAGCAGAAAAACATTCACCTGGGAGGAAAACAGGTGGCATTTTCTCACAGATAAGAAATAGAGGAATAAAAGTAACTTCTTTCAAGTGTATGAAATATTTTGTCTCTGTACTTTTTATTCTAACAATGAAGGAAATACTTTGCTTAGCAGTGATGAGTGTTTTAAAAGCATTAACATAAGATAGTTAATGAAGCCTGACACTCAGCTGGTATGTTATCTACTGCAAAACATGAGAATAGAGAATGAAGAACCCAGCACCTGCCTGAGTTTTTAGCTTCTGGATGCCCATGATAAATTGTTAGTTTATTTGCCAAATGTAAACTATTTTTCTTCATTAAGCTAAAAATAAAGCAGCTCAAAGAAAAGCTACAAATAAGCAAAATTCTGAATGAAAACATCCTGGAAATTATGTATAGTTCAACTATATTGTCTGGAAAAATATCATCTCGGGTTTTCTTGCTAAGACATAAATGCAGTACATAAGGAGTCATGCATTTTTAAAATAAGATAGCTTTTTTTTTTTAACTTACATTTACATTTTTCTGCAAGCAGGAACTGAGACAGAGAAAAATAATTTTAGCCATAATAGCTTGTGATAGAAAGGTGTTTGAGGTTATTATGTCCCCTTCCAATGAAGGAAAGATATGGAGAGCCCAACGTAAAAATGTCAGATACTTAACACCATCGGAGCCAGAAGGTTGCAAAAATCTCCAGAAAATGTCACTGATTAGATAACATGAGCCTAACTGAACTGACATTAGACAAAAGCACTTCTATCTCCTCTAAAATAAACAGAGAGATGGGAGAAGAACAGAGAGGATGCAGCTCCGGGATTATCACCGGAAAAAGAAGGGAAAGGTTTAGTCACCCATGATGGAAGAGAAGCAAACTGGACAGAAGAGGAGGCTCTAAGATTCTTCAGAGGCAGCTGAAGAATTGGGAATTAATGGATTTACAAAGGAAAAAGAGAAAGACCAATCTACTTAGCCAGCAATAACTTGGGAGAAGAGAGATTTAAAAGCATTTAACTCCCAACCAAGAAGAGAAAAGCATGGGTCGGTGGAAAAGTGGTGAGTACAGAGAGGCTCCTGCGTGCATAACTACAAACTGATGTGAAGATGCATAATGAAGAATCCTCTAAGAAGGTGGAAAGGAAACATTCCAAAATTTTTCTAAAGAGGAAAAAAAAAAATTTTTAATTCAGATGTTTGCAAGGTGCAAATATTAAAAAATATTATTAATGTACATGTGCTAAAATTCACTTGCTTTACAGCAACTAGAGGTAAGTCCCACCTAATAATTTATGTGGAGAAGAAAAAAAGAAAAGAATTTTGCTCAAGTGGAGAGATGAAACTAACTGTTAGCACCTAGAAAATAAACATTTGTCAAGAGGATGGTTACTATGGATAAGGACAGGAACAAGAAGCCTGTGTTTCAAGACTCTTCTTGGAAAAGTTAAACTAATATAAGCTATATTTACCTTTCATTTATTGAAGAGAACAAATCCAGTGAATTTTATTTCGGTCATCACAACATTCAAAGTAGTTACATGAAACTGGTTTGTAATTAAAAGTTATTATATACCAAACAGATTCCACATCAATCTCACTGCTTCCTTAATTTTTGATGCTGGTATTTTATCATCACAAAGCTATTCAGATTCAACAGGCTGGCTTCCAAGGTTATTACATCCGCAAAAATATTAAATATTATTTATTATTGTTGTCCTAGATTTGGAAAAAGTCAACAAGACTGCACTACAGGATACATACATTAGAAATTGGAGTACGAGAGTATCTCTGAATTACTACCACATGTGTCTCAAAATATATTCAGGGAGGCATCAGTTCCAGCCTTCAGAGTCTCTGTACACATTACACTGAAGTGTAATTTACAGCAGACCTTACACATTAAGCTTTCATGGTGGTAGCTGTGTGTCTCATTATTTTTTAAGGAGAGATTTGGATGACAGTGATTTGTCCCACATAAACAGACCTTACACATAACAGACTGTGTTAACGTCCGTGGTCTGCCTATTCAGGTCATGTTTTTCTGTCTCTCTCTTTGACTTTTCTTGGCTATACATGTCATTTTTTTGCTTATACCAGACTTGCACCTTATATTTTGGCATGTCACCATATGTGTTTGTATTTCAGCTCCTAAACAAAACTTCACACCACATTTGCATTGTTTTGCTTCTCCATCCTTGTGCCCCAACAAATGTGCCTTAATCAAGGCTGGAAAACCATCTATCCACACACTCAGCTAGACAAATGCCAAAACGTCTCCAGATTTTAAGCTTTCTTTTGGCTGCAAATTGATCTTCCAAACATGGACGGGCAGTAAACATCACAGCTGGCTTCTCACGTTTGCAAGCAAGTAAACAATTTTTGGATACCTTTTCAACTGCAGAGATACATGCCAAGCTGCAGCAGATCACAGCTGCTCATAGGAACCACACAAGAAACAATGAGAGGATCAAGAAATGACTGCCTGCGAGATGGTGCACAACATGGCAGGTACGCAGCAATGAAAACACCACAGAATTCAAAGCAGAAAGGACATCTTCCACCTCCTTTGCTACAGGGTACTAGGGTTTAGGCTCTTTACAGGCCAATTTGTCACATGCTACCTGGAGGCTGATATCAAGAAGGATCCCACCCTGGTACTCATTGTAGTCCTGTGACAGCACAGCCAAAGAAATACTAGTACTTTGGGGGGAGTACAAGAGAAATTCAGCGCATATTAACATATGAAGTTGAAAAGGACTCAGCAAATCAGTGTCTGTTGGAAGGGCAGTGCTGAAAGGAGTTGAGGCTAAAGGCTCCAAAGATACTTCAGAATCTACAAGAGGAAGCGGACTGGCTCACACTAACTGAGACCAAACAAGGAATACATTTTTCTTCTGGAGGTGGAAGAGTAAGGGACGCAACACACTGCATGAAAGCAGTGTCTGACAAAACACACTTCTACCTTTTCCTCCTTCACACCTTTCTTTCCTCACTCATTTTTAGTCTGCATGTAGGTTTAACACAGAGACATGTTTTTTTTTCATGTTCAAATCCAAGCTCTCAGTCACTGCCTACAAACACAATAGGGAGAATGATAGTCCAAGTATTTTTCGCCCTGGCACTTAGGCACAGGCTACATTTTTCAGGCCCTGGCTTCAGCCTAGCTCTCTGGTCCAGGTCCTTGAGACGACACGACAGCTCACTCACACCTCATTCTGCAATGTGCGGAGAGAACTATTTGTTCTCTTGCTGCAATAGCATAAAAGCCAAATTGTCTTGGGACTCCACAGCAGCCCTAGGCTCACCCTGCAGCTACAGTCTTCAGCAACAGCTGGTATTAGTATAGCATTACAAAAACGGCAAAGACACCAAAGACAATTAAACGGCACTGGTGAGTTTGCTACTGAACTTTGCTGCTTTAATAACATTTGTTGCTCAAGAAGAGATAAAACCCACCAAGAAGGGTACAAGCGCTACAGTTATCACACATGGTCTGGCTGCTGCAGAGAAGGGACTGCTCTGCATGTGTTAGTGCCCATCACATCAAAGAAACGCCGAGCAAAACACAACTTAGAATGTCAGCTAAAAACCAAGCCCAAGTAAACAGGTTTTATATGAAGTGTCTTGGGAAGGGAGAAGTAGAAGGGCAACAGCTCCACAAATGCCATTTTCACAGTGTCCCCATGGGGGGACTTGGCAGTACCTTGAGCCTGGTAATCCACATGCCCACGGGCATCCACATATCCTCCCGACACTGCAAACCAACTCCCCCCACAGCAAATTTAGGACCCTCAATGAGTCTGAAAACAGCATTCATCCTTGTACACTGCACAAGGACGCTGAGTACTCTTTACAGATTCCCTCCTCCCATCCCATAGTAGAGAGGGGTTTTCTTTGTCCCCTATTTGATAGTCCACGGGTACAAAATCTGTTGAATGACGAAAATTATTCAATAAGCTGTTTTCCTTCAGTCTGTAGTAATAAAACTATACAACACTATAAACATTTTCCACATTGGACTCCAAGATGTTTGGCTCTCTAGCTGGAAACACTGCTCCTTTTGTTTTTACATTACAGCAGACCCTTTTTGACCCATTTTCCATCAAGACACCAAATATTTTTGTCTTTTATTTTCTGTGAGGACAGCCTTTTCTAAATCTAGGCAAGAGACTTATGAGCAGCTATTGGGCAAGTGTCATTACTCCAGACCTAAGCATATCACAAATGAGACTCATCAGAAAAGCAGAGTGATGCCCAGGGAACAATATTGCCTTCTGTAACGGTTCTAATGCACAGGCTGCCATGCAGGGAAGATTATCATCAATGGGAAATATGGACCTATATCTCTCAAGCAAGGAGAAACAAACAAAGACCACAGAAGGCAAAATCCCCTTTTCATCAAAAATTTAAGTTAAAGCTAAGGAAAGAAATAAACTAACTCTCCAATGAGCGTTGTCAGTCTGTGTCTAAGGTCTCATCTTTGTAATTGAACATATTCCCTCTTTCTGCCCCACATCTGAGAAGTACAGGGCAGGTAAAACATGAGCAGAGGTATGGTGTATGAAATTCAGCAAAACACTGTGCCCATGCTGCTGCTGGCTCTTCTGTTAAAGCTGCCAACAGGAATGCTAATGCGTCAGTTGGGCAAAGTTTGCAGGGAGAGGTAATATCTTTTATTAGACCAACTGATACAGTTGGAAAAAACAGGCAACCTTTTGGACACAGAAAGCCTTTTCTGCACAGACCTGAAGAAGGGCTTGTTTGTCTGAAAGTGTCTGTTTTTTCCAACTCTATTGGTTCATCTAATAAAAGATATTACCTCTCCCTGCAAACCCTGCCCCACTTAACAATCTTTGAACATCGTGGCTACACCAGCGATACTATTGCATTTTGGTTGTACTGATGATTTGCAGCATAGACTTCTGCATTTGGTCTAACAGGCATCAACTTCTCCGCATTTCACAGAGAACAGGCTACTGTTTTTAAAGGCAACAACTTACTATAAATTATACTCATTGTCAACATGGGCCAGCATAAAGCTGATGGTGATGAAGGCAAAAAACAACCCTACCCACCCACCCCAAAAATAACCCCAAGCCCTCTTATTACCATTCACATCAACCATCAGAATAGTCTCCAAGTATGACATGTACCACAACATTAGAAAATGCCAGAAGAGCACAAATTCTCAAGTATCTACTGAAGGAGTAGTAAAACAATCCCCATTGGGGATTTTTAAATAGGACTAATGAGATAAAGTTATTTTCAAGACACAGCCACAAACTTTCTCCTACGTTGTGGCAACACTGCCACACTTACTAGGGCTGGTCTTGGCAAGTGATAGAACACGTGAACTACACTCTGAATGGTTTATCATGAGGATACACATGCATAGCAGAGAAAAACACAAAGAAATAAGTAAAGACTTTCAAATATTGTGGGCCTCAGGAAGGTCTTTGTGTCTTACACATTTTGATGTTCCGAGTAGTTCTGGTGGAACAGATGAAGTAGCTGACTGACCTGCTTCACAGGCAGGCACTGATGCTAGGAGATGCAATAAATATCTGAAAGCTCATGTCAAGCTAATTAAGACATACTTTTCTTCCCATAGTTTGCCATTAACTTTAGCACAAATCTAATTGAAAAGCATCTGTACCGCGAATGAGAAAAATCAATTCTCACCCTCAACATACAAGTTACTGTTATTTATTTATAAAACAGACTGTATTTAAACACTCTTCATTGTCCTCTCCTCTCAATCAAACGTTCATGTTTTCATTATAATAACCATTTCAGGTTTATCACTGTAATAAGGGTCTCAATAGGAAAGCCACAGTTAAGTAATTTTTCAGTGAATTACATTTTTTTGGATATATTCTGTTACCAAGACATATTTCGAGTTTTATGTCAGAGGTCTATGAAGCAAAATGCGAAACACTTTTCATGACATGTCTGAAGAATGGTAGAACCCATTTTCCAGATCTCTCTGTATTCAAATTACAAATGCATGATCCATATTTTTATTTGACTCAGTGCTGTAACTATAGATTAACTACATTCATTTCAGTGGAATTTCTCCATAGTTTGGTTTGCCATACAGATCAGAATGGATGGGGTCATTATAATTAAATACTTGATATTGTGTATATTGTAGATTATATGTATCAGTGACTGCAAAATTACTTTCCATCATAAAGTGTTTCATCTCCACAGAATGCTTGATGTTCTGCATTTTTTAAATAAAAATAGCAGCTACAAAATAGATTTATTCTGGAGGTAAAATTTTTATAAGCTGAGCTGGCAAATATTTATCTCTGACATCCATTTAAAACCTATTAATATATACTTATGCAAATATCAATTACTCTCTGGAACCTTCTTTGGGGAGGGGGGGTAGGAAATGGAAAAAAGTTTTTGTAAAGAAGTTTATTTACTGAAATGAACTAATAAAACAATCCACAGCCTATTTGTACACCTGAAATATGCCAGACTGACTGGAAATGTAATACCAGAGAGCTATAATTTCTAAAATAATATGGGGGTTGAGGGAAGGGGAAGGAAGAAATTAATTTCTGCATGCTTTAAAAAAGAAAAACAGTAAGCTAAAATCAGTACAAGTAACTCCCTACAGCTTTATTGGAGAATTTTAGGGTAATGAGAAAGACACTTTCCTCAGAGCATAAGTGGTATGAGAAGAGCTACCATCTCAAAGGACTTTCTATGTAACATGCTGTTTCTTCACTTTGCTTTCTAATTAGTTGTAAAAACTAAGTGAAAATGATACACAGATTTTGTTCCACTGAATATCAGACTTTTTACACTCATTTCAACATAAACAAGAAGAAGATGACAAAAAAAAAGAGTTTCAGAAATTGTTTAATGTTGGAATGAAACTGGATTTTTGTTAGCCATACTACCCTACTGTAAGCATGGCATCAGCCACATTATGTACTCACATGTTGGTTTAGGCCATCCATGGTTATAAAACAGAGGGTAATTTTCATATGTTCTGCCACATCTGGGCTAATAATAATTTGCATTAATATTATTGACATATTACGTGCCTTGAAGTCCGCTTTAGGACATGAACAGAGAACAGGTTAAGCAGTCTCTTGTAAAGTTCCTAACAGATGAAGAAGGCCTTGTAACTGATAATGGCCAGAAGGCATTAGTTATTTCTTTCATGAAATTATTTCTCTATATGGAGCCACAAAATGGGCACCATTTGATGAACACCACAGACAGGGACAACACAGCCCTGTCCTTATCTAGCTTCTCATTGCAAGGTTAGTATTGATTTTGCTTCAGTATTTTTCAATCAGCTCACAGTCACCTACCTGGTGCATAAACCATCTTCCTGTCTCACAAAGAAGGGAGCTACTTAGTTGCTGCATTTTCTCCCCACACAGGAGACAATACGCAGGTGTCTTATTTTCAGATGAAGGGAGAAAGCACCCCAAAAGACACGGGACTGAGGTAACAGCATTCATTGACAATGAGTCATTTTGTGGCCATATTACATCATAAGGCTTGGCTGATCTCCAAGTCAGCTGGGATCCAGCATGCCCTCCCCAGTCAGACTGGCCATGCTTCCCACACAAGTCAGTGCAGGGCTGGAGCCTGCTGGGCAGTCTGGGACACCAAACACCCAAAATTGGCACCTGAGCTCTCGTACTGCAGCTGGGACCCACTCCCTACAGTGATTCATACTCAAGCACACCTCTGCATCACACATCCCTGAGTACAGCTGAGCACCACAGATAGAATCTATCACAGTGTATTGTGTCTGTGTGGTGGGGGTTTTGGTGGTGGGCGAGGGGCCGCAGGGGTGGCTCCTGTGAGAAGCTGCTGGAAGCTCCCCCGGCTCCAAGTTGGACCCACCTCTGGCCCAGGCTGAGCCCATCAGTGACGGTGGTAGCGCCTCTGGGAGAACAGATTTAAGAGGGAAAACCTGCAGTGAGTGGGGGGATTGGAACATGAGAGGAACCCCTGTGCAGATCCCGAGGTCAGTGAAGAAGGAGGGGGAGGAGGGGCGCCTGAGGAGGCTGATGGCCCTGCAGCCCGTGGTGAGATGGCAGGCTGTCCCCCTGCAGCCCAGGGAGGGGAGCGGGGGAACAGATACCCACCGGCAGCCTGTGGAGAACCCCAGGCCAGAGCAGGTGGATGCCCCCAAAGATGGCCATGACTCCATGGGAAGTCCGTGCTGGAGCAGTGTGTGACTGAAGGACTGTGGCCCATGGAAAGGACCCATGCTGGAGCAGTTCATGAAGGACTGCAGCCCATGGGAAGGACCCACACTGGAGAAGTGAATGGATGACTGTCTCCCATGGGAGGGACCCCATGGTGGAGCAGGGGACGAGTGAGGAGTCCTCCCCCTGAGGAGGAAGGAGCGGGCAGAGACAAGGTGTGGGGAGCTGACCCTAACCCCCATCCCCTGTACCACCAGGGGGAGGTGGGAGAGAGAACCAGGAGTGGAGTTGACCCGGGAAAGAGGGAGGGGTGGGGGGGAAGGCATTTTAAAATTTGGTTTTATTTCTCATTATCCTGCTCTGATTTGATTGGTAACAAATTAAATTGATTTTGGGTTTTTTTTCCCCCAAGTCGAGCCTGCTTTTTGCCCATGACCATAACTGATGAATGATTCCTCCCTGTCCTTGTCTCGACCCATGAGCCTTTTGTTATATTTTTCTCCTCCCCATGCCACCAGGGGAGCAAGGAGTGAGTGAGCAGCCTCATGGTGCTTTGTTGCTGGCTGGGCTTAAATCACGACACGTGGGATCAGACAACCCTGGGGGCAGCCCAGTTCATGCATTACTGGAACCGTATACTGAATTACACCGTAATCCCCAGTAGCCCAGTCTGATTTTTGGATCCTCTAGACAGGTGCCAAGCCTGAAGAGAATTGTAGGGGAACACAGAAAAGAAAAAGATTGGCTGAAGTTGAGCTCTGGTTGCAGAACTATGAAGCAAAACCCACCCCAGCTAACAAGAAGCTGGACTTCACAGTGGCTTTTGCAGATTCCTCTAAGCAGCAGTTGTTCCATCAACAATCAGTGTAGTCTCCTTCGTCCAACTAGAGCACCCAGGTGAGAGCAGAGTTGGCTATTAACTCCTGGCTTGCTGGATGACAGGAGTGACCTACAAGCACCTCGCTATCCTGCACAGCACTCTATGTTTCTATCTAGAGCCATGTAAACGATAGGTTTTGTTTATACCTGCTATTTTGGTTAAATCCAACGCAGTTATTGCTGAATGAAACATACCAGACTTCAGGGTTGGTTTGTACAAGTCACCTAAAAGATACTAAAACTGCAGTCGAGGTATTCCAGACAAATCACAGTATAAAGGCCCACATGATTCTTTGACACCTTTCAGCTATTTACAGATGGAGTCAGATAGAGAATTAGGTGTACCAACAAGACTGATGAATTCCTAGTTTTATTTAATACGCTAGGCTCTGTGTAAAGTGGCCTCTAAACCAACCCTGAATGCCAGGATTTACAGAGAAACAATGAAGCAAGTCTCCTTGACCTGAACTGTAAGAACCGAAAAGAACTTTAAAACCTCTATGTACAGTCTGCCTAAGAATGATATTAGGAAAAAAAACCAAACCAATAAAATTCTTCATGCAAATTGCCATCTGGGCCAGGAAGCTGAGTACAGTACTGTTTTCATCATCTTTAATGATGCACAGTTTAGTCCAGGGGGAAGGGGGAAAGGAAATGGGACCAACCTTTGGTATGTATGACATATGACAGTATGACAGCAGCATAAGTAATCCCTTATTGCATTATGAAACAATTCATACATGGGGACCTGTTACATTACTGGCCTGTTAACAGTATCGCAGCTCCTTACTTTTACTTTTTTTCATTTTGTTTTACATCAGACAAGCCTATTGCTGTCATTTGTAGAGAACGGAAAAGCTGCTACAGTTTTAATATAAAACACAGGAAAAAAATACACAGCAGCTGTTCATATTTTCTAGGAAGTCTGTTACAATAATGATGTCATGGAAAAAGGCTGGAATCTATTAAAATGGATCAGACAGGCAAGCCATTCAAAGCCTTCAAACAATATGAGTATACAAGCTGCACCATGTACCTTACATTAAAATAAGAACAGGGAAAGAATGGAGTTCCTTAAAAATATTGAGAGCAGGCAATTAAGGTAATTTCATAGATTTACTTCAATAAATTCAGTTTACTACTGGAAATACCCAATAAAGCAGAATACAAAAGCCACAACGAGCTTACTGTCAATTAAGCTCATTTTCACCTGTAAAAGCATTTCAATCTATTTTGAAATCACTGGCTCAAGCTACATAGGAACAAAGAAGCTTTCCCAGCAAAAGATTCTGCATTAACAAGCGAGACATTTAAACACCAGGTATAAAATTCAGCTCATTGGGAAGGGTGTTTTCTTGGGGTTTTCCCCCCACTCCAGCTTGGGAATTAAAGCATGCAGCTAAGGGGAGTCCCGTCCAGGCACTCCATTTGACCTATAATTAGCAATCAGACATTCTTCATTTATATGATGCTACTCCCGGGCCTTAGCAAGTTTACACCTCTTGCTTCAGCTTGCTTGCATATCACTCCAAACTGCACAACCCAAGGCTTGCTCAAACATTATGCTTCTCTCCACTGGGGTACAGTGAAAGCAGAAGGATTTGTGGTAGAAAACAGGCAAGTTTTATAGTTATCTGGATGTCTCAAAAATTATCTCTATGTTGTCCTATTTCTGACAAGCTATACCTTCCTCCCTAAGGCTTTCATTGGAAAGATTTTTCTGATCGTGTCCTAAATATGTCTTCCGAACACATGCAGAAGTACTTAGCACAATATACATATACTTCTGCTAATGTGAGATCATATTTTCACCCCACGTTCTTCAAACATTCAAGCTGATTTTTTGCATATTCAGGAGCTGGAAAAGTAAAGCAAGACTGATCATGTTTAATATTTTTAAGTCTCAATAAAAATACAAAGACCAGAACAAACTGGACACAAATACCACAGGAAAAGTTTTAACTTCTATACTGGGTGGGCAGAAGGAGCAAGAGCTATATTCTTCAAGACAAGACGGGAGACCCTCAACTCAATAGCAGCCATGAATAGTTTGGGAAAGTAATGAACCCACCTTCCCTAGTGTTTTTCCAGACTCCACTGAACTCAGCTATATATGACATCAAATCTTGAATATTCTGGGATACACTGATGAGGTCACGTGTAAAGGGTATTATAGAGAAAGCATTATAAATTTGAGTCAAACGAAAGTTAATGTGACATTCTTATATTTCTTTCTTTTCAAACTATCAAACAAATTTTTTACTTGTTAATTATAAAATATCAGCTACAAACAAACAAAATCAATGAAAATACCTTGAGACTCAAAAAAGTAATGAAACTACAAATTGGTTTAAAAATGATAATTCCACCAAGCCATCTGAAAAGATCTGTTTGATTACAGCCCTGGTCGGTTATGCATATGTAAGTTAAATTGCTTTCATTACACTCCATATTAAACCACATTCAACACTGCTGCTACAACTATCTCTACAAAAAAAAAAATTACTAGCAGAACTCCAAACCAAAATTCAAATTGCTAAGCAAACTTAAAAAAACCCAGAAAACAATGACTCTAACTTCACTTAAATGTTAAATGCTGAGGCCATTTAACACTTCTTTGTGCAACTGGGTATGTACAAACAAATTTTTGAGTTCGCACAAGTCTAGATGCCAAATCAGATCTCTACTGCCTCGCTCACGTTTCCAGTCCCAGTAAAAGCAATGCATGCACTAAAAGCATGGTTAGGCATAGAAGTAGCTCTGTGCACTTAAAACTAAAGGTTCAAAAGATTTGAGCCAGAGTACAATAAAACAAGTCTGAATGCCATATCTTCAGCACCCCACAATATTCATAAATTTTGACTTTAAGCTGTTATTGGATATAATAAAATAGCATTAACATTTCAGATGAACATTCAGGGCCAGCTTATAAACTATTCAGTGATTAATGCCCTTGTCTCATGTTTTCAATTTTCATAGCTACTGGAGGTCATATGTTATGATGTCAGCTTGAATCTGGATTTCCATTTTGAGCAAATCTAATTTAAAATTATGATACTAAGGCATATGGTAAAAACTGCTTAAAAGTTCTATACTGAGTAAATTTATTCACTCTGTTACTAGGGTAGATTTCACATTCTAGTGCCACCTATTCATCAAGCAAACATAGTTCAGGTGTATCTTCCTATACGGTAAGCATGCCACAGGTTGAATGTGCAGGAACAGAACTCATCTATACCGAGATGCAATAGCACACTGGCCATCCTTGAGTGCAGGGGTTTGCAGGACTGGGCCAATAATAGGAAATTAATCACATCCCCAGAGTGTGACGTAAATTGAATCTGCCAAAAGGATTCAGGAAGAGGAAGAACAGGAGTCTGAAAAGAGCTCTGAGCTGGAGGGAGGCTCAGGGAGTATTTCTCTTAGGAGCTAGTGAGGTCTCCGGAGGTATTTCATGGGGTCTGACACTAGTAAGACACTTGCCCCTTTATTCCGCTCAGCAGACTGGAGGATTCCTCACTGACTTGCAAAGAGCAGTTTTATGAGACAGCTGAGCACAGACAACAATAGGTTGCCACTGAAGGGTCTACTCTGCTCTCCTCTCCCAGTCCCACCCTCAACCTCCTTCTATTTCCCTTGGACTGCCACTACTTTTGTCATGACCCCATCTGTGACACCATCTTACGAAGCTAAACCACATGAGACCTACCTCTGTCTTCTTCCTCCCTGGTGCCCCCTACCCAAAAGAAATAGGTTTCAGGTGGTTGTGCTCCCTAAGAAATCTCACTATGGGCCTAATAAGAGTCAATTCAAGAATCAGAGTAGTTTCAAGCCCAGGCCATGGAGCAACAAGTTTTCTGAATATTTCCATATCCTTATCTCAGCTGCATTGGTTCCATGTGAAATATTAGCAGAAAATGCTTTCAGCTGAAGTTATTATGTTTGATGTTGTTATTTCTTATTATATTATTATTTCTTCTTTCCACAGAAGAAATATCTGTGGAATAAACACAATTAAGTTAAAGTCCTTCGCAAAGCAAAACCAAGCTCAAATCGTTTTTTGAGGTGCACAATACATGAAGCACCAGACTTCTTATTACTTTTTCTTATCATTGATTTTTCCAGTAATAAATGGTAGTGCAGATAAACAAATAAAATATTTATATACAACCTTTGAAGTACAATTCCCTATATTGGTAAAGCAGTGGCAGACACAACCAGTACAACCCACTGGAGCTACTTCAACCATCACATGAGGGAGGGCATTCAAAATTTAAGTAGTCACTAAAACCTCAAAGATTGATTTGAATTATTAATGGTCAAGTGTTAAAAAGCTACTGCTAAAACAATGGACAGTCTTCTATAGCATTTTACAGGCAGAATCCTATAATGTAGCATATGCCAGCTCAAAATTTTTGTATTATGCAAGTATAATTCTAAAAACAAGGAATAGTGCAGGAATTACATAGAAAAAAGAATGGACCTACTCATGGTTCTTTCTGTGTTTAATTTACCAGTGCATTTTCCTCCTAAAATGACTGAACTGCCTGGGCACATAACATAAGATGTCCAACATACCCCCTTCCTCCAGGGAGACATTTTAAGCAGGGAGTAATCCGATGAACTTCAGAAGGTCTTCAGTGTGAAGCAGTAAAGCCATTTACATTTATGCAGATGTACAACAAAATGCAATGTATACATCCATGCAATTAAATTGGTACTATTATCATCTTTGTACTCATTTCTACTCAGATTCAAGCAATACACAATGAACTAGGATACTGGAGAAGCAGGACCAGCATTTGCTTTCATGTAGTTACATGTGGTAAATAGATTACTAACCTTAAAAAGATTCAAAACCAACAGCCAAAAAAAAAAAAAGTTTCTTGTAAAAGGAAATATTTCTTAAACCC
>VYZV01038466.1:0-24344 GCA_013401275.1 Pandion haliaetus | reverse complement strand
TTCCTATATAACTAAAGAATAACATAGAAAAGATTATGCTTAATTTATTTATTTAGGTTATAAGCTTTGGAAGATAACAGATAGCTTTTTATTTCCTTAATACCTCCATGCAACTTACTGGCACTTCAATGATAACATGTCCGGTTTTATAAGAAAAGGCTACAATTTTATTTTAAACTTAGCAGGCATTCATTCTTTTACCTTTCAAAACCTAGGCCTAAGTAACAAAGCACTAGAGTCTTATAAATTTTCTAACACCAAATGCAAATTAAGTCATGAAATTGCTCTAGGAAAAGTTCCAAGAACATGAACCCAAAGGAATTTCAACACAATTTCTCAATTTCAGGCTCTTTATGATACTCAGGCAAGGTAACAGAATACAGTGCAGTCAGGAAGAGCTATCTGTGTATGGAAAAATGTTTAATTATCCATTTCAACAATTTCCCGTATTTTGTTTATAAGCTCTAAGATGAAATAGATGTGTAAAATGGAAGAAACTGAAAGGATGGCAAGGGCTCTGTAGACTGAACAGCTCACAGTTTTCATTACCTTTGAAAAGCGGGTTGACAGTTCGTAACTTAAAGGGTATCTTCATATGTCATGTAAACATTTACCAAATTAATGTATTTCTCTCTCCTTTACTTGCAGTCGAGTGAACTGCTTACCTGCATTGTACCAGTCTGCATTACCCCCATCCCATTATGTGACAAGGTAAAACTTCTCACATTTTATTTTTATGTCAGCTGTGACTATACAGCTTTACAGCACCATCTCCAGCAAACTGGGGCTTTTCCCATAATGAGCAGAGTAATTATTTAATCTTTCAACAATCCTGCTGAAAAGCCTCAAATCCTTTTTCTTAAGCACAAGGCAGGAGTTTTTACAGATTCTTTCAACAAAGAGCTGCTGATTTTTCGCTCTGCAGAACTACTGCTTGTTTATCCCAGGGGAGACATGAGTCAAAAGAATGACAACTCAGCTTGCTGGGCATGCTATTATTTAGCCACAACCCCAGGGGGACTAGGGACATTTCCTGAACATGAAGTTTAGGTCTACCAATGCTTCTCTGAAAATATGAGATGGACAATGACAAGCAGCCTGCACCCGAGTCAAGCTGCTAAAAACTGGTGTCAGAGTGCTGCCCATTACCTCCAGCCACTTTCTCAACTGGCTCCCATTTTTCTATCAGAAGACAATTCTTTACCAATCCCTTCTTGAAAGACATCCTAAGTACCAAGCATTCAAAACAGTAAGATCATCCATACATGTGTCTTTCTCAAGTAGCCTGTTTACTACAGCCTGTATCACCATGAACATCTCAAGTGATTTTTCTTCAGCTTTTCAAAGTGTAGTTCACAAACAGTAACTGTCCTCTACATTTACTTCATGCTGTTGCTTATTAACAGCAATGGTCTTTATAGAAAGAAAATTTTTTAACTCAGTCCTTACCTGAAGAACTCTTAACTTTCAAGAAATATTCTTGTCTCACAGTTTAAGTAAGATGGTGTAATCTGCAACAGAGCAGAAAGATATATCACTTACGTTTGATATTGTGCATTTAACATGAGCATTATAATTCAATCACATGAGTAAATTGACAGATAAAATTTTAATTATTACGGTGGGTCACATTTTTTATGGAGACACGTGTCAAGCAGTAATTGTACAATATTGGGTACACACACTAATAAGAATGTGTATATACAGCTTTTTTCTTTTCCAGTGTTTCTGCACAGACATCCAAGAGTTTTGAGCTACCCCTATGCGTTACTCACAATGCTCATGCTGTGGTTAGATAGATTAAATAATTAGGGTCATGCTGACATTGTATTTCTTATCACTAAATAATACAATCAATTGAATTAGGTGCTTCAAGAAGAGGTGCACGATTGGGCCCAGATACACTCAACTTCCATCAATATCTAATAAGCTCTTCAGTAAAAACAAACAAAAAACCGTGCTCACTTAAAATACAGATCTGATTACATCCTAGTGAACACTATGTGAAGCGTAATTATTAATTAGTATCCTGAAATGCAGCTAAACAAAACACTATGAGCCTGAGTTTCTACTGACTGAAAAAGGCTCCCCATCCAAAAAGCAGCAGTCACACTGCAAAGACATTCAAGACAGCACACATTCGTATGCGCCATCCCCCACTGAGGGCAGAAGCTATGGGTTTAATCCTTCATATGTCTTGCTGAAAACACCATTAGGTATCACATCTACTGCTCTTTAATCTGCATCTGGTGCCATACTTGTGTAAAGTTTTTCATTTATTGCTCACCAAGGACTGTTTGCTGACTTGATTTTAGAGGGAGACTGACTTATAGTCAGACCAAAAAGCTTTGACGTAAGAGACAGTCTATATGAACATCTGCAGAGCTCAGACCTTTTTCTTTTTTTTTTTTTTTCTTCTTCAAGTTACCTACATAGGGACAGCACAAGCTGCCTCTGTTCTAGGAGAGTTTGCTGGCATAACCATCATGACAAATTCACGCCTGGCCTACCTAAACAGTGAAGCACTGAGCTGAATGGCAGCGGAAGAGAACGGCGGTAACAGCATTTTGCTGCTCAAATATCTGAAGGAACTGGTGTTGAGCCTTTGTTCTCAGTGCTGGTTCTACAAGCTGGATAGGCAACCACAAGCCTCGAATTACACTTCATTGATTCAGGGAAACTGAGCTGGTGTTCAATTTCAGTTCTGCAACCTGCACGTTGACCTGCATGTTTGTTGGCCTAAACAATGAGACTTCAGGAAATGAAGAATTTGCACTTTGTCCGAGTCTCGTTTTCGGAAAGGGGGATCTCTATCTCGGAAGTCTAGGTTGGTGTGGGAAAACTGGGAGGAAAGCCAATCATCCAGATCCAGGCTCTTGCACTACATTCCTTCACTGTGTTAATTTCTGCTCTGAATTCAATACAACCAAAATCACAAACAGACGTGAAAGTGGGAGGTGGTCTCAAAAAGTTCAAATTCATTTAGCATAAATTTTGTTACCTCTGGTAAAATTAAGACGATGTATGGAGGAGGAAGACAGGGAGATTACAAAATAGTTCATTCAGTAATATTTTAAAAATGTATATTTACACATTTGGAAGATTTTATAGTCAGTCAATACAAAACAAAAACCCAACTGTTTGCAATAAAAACACATAGTTTACATGGAAATTTCAAAAACTCATGTAAGATGACATTAATAAGATCCACAGTAATGGAGTGTCACAGTCTAAATGTAGAAATAACCTGAGGAAAAGAAACAAAAAAAATTGTTTCTTCAGT
This sequence comes from Pandion haliaetus, assembly GCA_013401275.1. NCBI lineage: Eukaryota > Metazoa > Chordata > Aves > Accipitriformes > Pandionidae > Pandion > Pandion haliaetus. The sequence goes on along the minus strand of VYZV01038466.1, from coordinate 21,061 downwards.
ATTCTCTATAAAATAACTGAAATATTCCTTGATAACTTTTCATTAAGCTACATTACAGATTAAAGTTGCTCAAACGTGCAATGCGAGAATTTTAATTTGGGACTCAAGAGAAAATCTTTGTTTCCACAGTGCCATGAAAACATTTCCACAAAGATGCATATAAGGCAACATAGCTTAACCCCCCACCCACCGCCCAAAAACCCATACAATATGAATAAATCACAGAGAAGAAATTTTTGAGAAACAATGTTCACTTCTCTAATGAAAGTAAGAAACACTATCTCATTGTATTCATGTATGGGAAAGAGAAGCCTGGAGTTTCAGTTATTTGCTTGAAACCATACCATACAAGAAATACATAATCCAGTGTCTAACGCAATTCTAAAATCAGCAGCAGTACTTTTGTATTATTTTATCTTAATTTTAAAGCTTGCATAACTTTAAAGTCCTGTTGGACTGCAACCTTGCCTTACGCCTCCAAGCAACATTTTCTTATTTATCCTGGCTAACTGATTTGCCTGATTCCTCATCCACATTCAGAAGGCACCTCCTGTTTGGAAAGAAAATCTACTACTTCTGGACTTTAGGTTGAGGATACTCATCACATCTGAGCAAAGGCTAAGACCCTTGTTTCTTTAAGGACGTCATTTCCTATATTAAGATCCTCACAAGCCTAACGTTCACAACACGCTTTGTCTCCTTTTTTTAAACAAAGACCTTGAAGGTCTTTCCCTTGGTTTTGCTTTAATTTAACCTTAAATAAAAAGACTTGTGAAATTCACATTTATACCCCAGAATCCAGTTCTTGGCAATTTGTAGCTTTTTACCCAGCAATATCTGAAAAAGGCATATGTGGCACAAGTTTATGTGAGTGTTCCATTACAATAAACCAGTATCCTGAAAAAGTCAAAAGGGCCAAAAATTCATCACATTAGCATACTTACCATCTATCCTGAACACAGAGGAGAACTCTCCATAACTACAAACGCTGTCTCCAGCGATGATGACCACACTCAGTTCAAAAATCCCTTTTTGCCTGCTCAGAGAGGACCTGAGGCACCCTGTGGTATATTTATTGCAGAGACGCAGTTGCATGCCCCACTAGTAGTAGATGGACTGTTCAGAGTAGGTTCCTTTTCTGAAGTACCAGATACCTAATGTCTTAGCTTAGTTTTCCCTTGTACTTCACAGCACAAGAAAAGGAGACAGTAGAAAACTGAGGATAAGTAGAAAACCAGCTGAGACGTAGTTTCTTCTACAGTTCCTTCAAAACTAGCAACATGAAATATAGAGTTTCACCTTCTTATCTAGAATATGTAAATTTTTCAGATTCTGATCTCAGGCTGACTTCCACCAACAAGAATATCGTGGCTGCATGGGGAGATGCCGCTGTCCATCTGCTTTACGCTGATACAAGATCGCAATCAGATCTGGGTCATCTCACCTTTGAGTTTGACACGCACATAAATTAAGAGATGACACACAATAGTGCTTGTGCTAACTGAAATCTAACTTACAGGCATAAAACTATTTTTAGCCTTTTCCCTTCCACCCACTGATGCGAAACTTATCTACATAAATAAAAGAGGAATTTCTTTATACTTGCTCTTTTCTTTACAAAACAGAAGAGCATCATGCTGTATGTTTACCCATATGACTATGGAAAATAGACCAAATATACCTCTAGTATATAAAATACTAGAGAATTTCAATAGCTAAGAAGCTATTAAAATACCGGGAATATATTTTCTATTATTCAAATATTACAAATATGTGCACCTAACACTATAATCAACTTAATTACAAGCATTATAGTAGTCACATGAATATGCACTGCCTAATAATTACTTTGGTGGGTTTATACATGTCAATTTTCATGAGTTGTCTCTGCACATCCTCCTGGATAACACAAGGATTTCAAAATCCAGCCACTAGAAAATGCACGAATAGCGTAACATGCCAAGTGACCATTTGCCGGTAGCCACTGCACTATTCCCTTATGCTTGTCACCACAAGTCACTGGTACACTGGGCATCACTGGGAGGTAGCCACACTCTGTTCAAATCAAGCACGTCCTAACAGGAAGAACAATCCAGTAACGCCAGCAACTCAACATGGAGTGCTGACTTTGAATAAATTTTAGCAAGATGTTCATGGCTGAAAAATAACAGCAGGGGATCCCTGAAGGTTTCAGACTAATAGGCAAATGCCTTTCAATGGCAGAAAAAAATGGAAGTGAAAACCTGACCCTTGTTCTGAATACATACACGCCACGTTACTGAATGCCAAACTGGCACCTCAACCAAAACATATGTCAAACACAGTTTTAATACAAAAAGCATGAAAAAAAGACAGCACTGCTAGGCTCAAGCTAGAACAGCATATGCCAGCTTACACCCACAACTCCAAGTCACTGCAAACATTAGCTCATCCACCTGTACACAACTCACGTGCATTTCTTATGTCCTCTACCATTGTTTTCTTAGTCACAATAAACACAAAAGAAATAAAATATTACATGTGGAAGCAAAATTTTCCATTCAGTTTATAGAATGAGTATTCTCTCTCACTTCTTTTCGTAATTCACTTATGGTTTAGATTTACAGTATAGAGAGTATGTGACAACAGACAACACATGACAAGTCAGCAGAAGCAAAAGATACCTCCCACGTGGTTCCCTGTTTTAAAGGACATATAACTGAGGGGGTCCGGTCTACAGGATAGATTTATTGTATTTTACTCCTGCAGGTGAGTAGTTCTTAAGTAGACAACAGTCATCTAGTTGGACCAGTAGGATGTCCTTTCTTTTCAGTGCTTATCTTCTCAATGTATTAGAGGAGGTTTGACTATGAGCAAACACTACCCCTTCCAAAGTTGATGTGTTTACTAGCCACTGAACTAAATGGAGGATGATTAGAATGCTCTTTGTTAAATGCCAGCTGAGACAATGAAAGCCACCACTCAAAGACCAGCGTGAACGGTAAGCTACACTTCTGCTGTCTCTGACAGATGCGCTCGACAAAATTCTGCAGTTCTGGGCCACCTGGTGCGATCAATCTGTCTCACATTCATAATGGGAACCATCAGAGTTTTGGAGCACATCACTCATGGGGACAAAACTGCAGTAGCCTCCAGAACACTGCCAGATTTCCCTAACTTGGGGATTTACTTTGCTTGCCCTGAGCACAGCCAAGGCATAAGCTTCCTAGAAGTGGCAGGAGGCTTTCAGGCTCTTCCAACTGTGATAGTACAGATGTACCTAAAGAGACAAAGAGCTGACTTGGTTCCAGGTATATTTCCTGCACTGAACTTGCATGGAGAAGCAAACCCAACAGGGAAGTCATGGGCAGCAGGGAAATCAACAGTTTATTCCTCCCTGAAAGAGAGAGGCAGATTTTTCAGACAGGGTGCTGGATGCAAAGCCAAGTTTCATATTACAAGCAAGGAAACTGCTTCCTGTTGTTTGATCTTCCCACTTTAGGAAAAGAGCACTTGCTAAATATGGCATCAAAGACATTCTTATTGTCGTCATTACTTCCACCTGTCCACTGAAACACAACTCCAAATACCGTCTAAACCCTCACACCCCAGGTGGCAATGGCATGTGCTCTTGGTTTTATGCTACGACAGGAGCAGTCTTGGTCACATCTTGAGGACTATTTTGCAGGAGATGCTGCTCTGACATAGAAGTAAAAGGTTTGCACCCTGTCCCCTAAGTAAAACATTTGCTGTCTGCCCTATAAAAAGCAACATAGGACAGTAAGCATACTGGCTAACAGCCTGTATTATGCACAGTTTTCTTTTAAATTATGAGAAAAGGATTCATTTCAAAGAAAATCAGAGTGCCTAAACACACAGCTGTTGTAGGTTTCCCCTGAAGATATCAGGGCCCCTATCAAATCAACACCTCCTCTGCCTCCCTGGAAAAAACACCCTATACATATACACATATTGCTGTGATTTTTTCAGCTGTTCAACCTTTCTATTCAGATAGGAATTTTTAGAAGAGGTTTTTTTGGGTGGTAAGGTTTCGGTTTTAACAAAGTAACTCCAAACTTCTATTGGAAATTAATCTCTATAATCATTGCTGCTTCTACTGAATAAAATCAGTTCAACAAATGAATAGCCAAGCAAACAAAACGATGCAGTGACAGTGAAACTGACTTGGAAATCACAAGACAGTCATATCGCCATAAAACTGTTATCAACTGTTCAAATAACTTCTGTGGTTTGGTTTGGGTTTTTTTTCTGTAAAAGTTAAACAGAAATACACTAAAGTATCTAATTGTATAAATTTTTGCTTCCATAAATCTCTATCTCCGGTGAAGTCCATAAATTACCTGCATCATGAAAACTCAGCAAATCTGGCAGTGAACATAAAATTTGAGTTCTTTCACATCAAAAATAATCACACAAAACTCAAAACCATCTGAAGTAATCTATATAAACTTTTTCAAATAAACCTGGTAACTTGAAACTAAGCAGGATCACACTTACTTGGAAATGCCTGGATCGTTATATTCTGGCTAAACCCAGAACACACGCCTATTTCCCAAGCCTGGCAGCCAAGTGACCCACAGGATAGCCCAGAAAAGCGGTGGAGCTGCTTTGCTTGCGCTGATTTTTCAGCAGGAACAAACTGCGTCTGAACTGCCAGTTAAATTCTGAGTGGGCAAGCACATCACGTAGTACAGGGAAGGCAACTAATTGGTAGAGGACATGAGAGCCCTTCAAGGAGAGGAGAAATTCATGGCCAGATGAACATCTCTTATTCTTCTGCTCCCCTACTCTGCTCTCCTCTTCCCTTTCACATTAATGGAAAATACCAAACTAACAAGGCAGCACAATATATCACAGAGCAGTTGTGTCACAGGACATACATTTCCCTGTCAAAATAAGGCCACACTTTGTTCCAGTGATACCCAACAGCAGTAACAGATTAGTCAACATACAAAGTCCTAACAATAATAATGCAAAAACAACACAAGCCACGTGTTGGCTGATGTTCCCCGTAGTCTTTGTGTAAAAAAGATGTTGGAAAGCATGTAGCCATGACAGCTATAAGATGTCAGGCTCCAGCCATATTCATACAAAGACTTCACGAGAACGTGGAGCCAATAGTTTTGCAATCAAACCACGGGGTAGCCTTTTACATCCTCCTCTCTGGGCTCTTGCCCGACCATAACAATCTTGGAAAACATCGCTACTGAGACCCTGCTTTGTGACTCACTGAAGTATTTTGAGCCTTTGAATCATCCTGGGAAATCACATCTGGAAGTGCACTACGACACGCCACTCAGATCTAGAGGACAAGCACTAACCAAAAGCAGAGACCATTATCAACTGGTTTGCTATGGGCAAGCTATTCAAAACTTGGTATTGGGTCTAAATCAAAGCACTGAGTCCTGCCTGGCTTTTCGCACACACTGAAAGGATACACATGTGTTCCAGCCCTACCCTTAAGTTCACCCCTTCCCCATCCAATGCTGTCCTTTATTTTCTGTATTTTCCTCCCTCCAAATATCAACTGCAGCAACGTGAAGTAGAAAATTCTTATAAAATAGAAATACAACACTGGCAGATGGTGAGAATGAAACAACAGAACACTTTCTTCCTTCTTTACTAATTACACTGAAAAGAATTTACCTTGGCAGTGTCTTTTCAAAACTGTACTACCAATTCCCAAATTTTCTTTGGTGATGCAGCCTGGTTAGACCTAGAGTTGCCTGTATTGGACCTCTCCTGTCTCCCTGAGGCTTTTCATCTTCAGACCCAAGTTAAACAGAGCACCAAACTTCTGTTTTAGGAAGTTTCTCTCGTATGTTTCCTACCTGCATATAATCTTTAGAGTGTTTTTCTTCCTTTAAAAGAAGCCAGACTATGTTGTTATTGTATTAGAAGCTTATCTAGTGTTTGTTTCTCCAGTGTTCTGATGTTTAAGTGGGGTTTACTAAGCAGCTGAGTTTTAACTCTGTGTTTGTTCAGGGAAGAAAAATGCTGTGTATTTATATAGCATTCAGCTTTATTCCCCTGATATTTTAACAATTAGCCTCCAGAACAAAAATACCTGTTATTCAGCCCCTATCACTGCTAAAAACCCAAGCTGTGCTGTGCTTTAAGTGCCTGATTCATCACTTGCTGGTACATCCTTTCACCACTTTTAAAATCAGTATGTGATAAAACGCTCAGGTTTTACACACTTGTTTTCCCTGTGCACACTGAAGTAACTACACAGGCAGCAGAAAACCAGGCCAAGCCGCGTTATCCATCCACGCCTCTTAACACAACACTGCCGCTCACAAGAAACCGTTTTATGTTTGAGCGGACACCCTTTCCCTTACATATACCCTAAAAAGAGCTGGATTCATCCTAAGGGTGCCAGAGGTCACTCTGCACTTCAATGGCATGCTGCAAGCACTGGGCACAGCTTGCTCCCATGGGCAGGCAGCACCCACAGACAGGCAAGGTGGAGTTAAGGGTGCTGCTTGCTGCTGCCCGCCAGCACCCTGCCTCTGAGCCATCATCGGCTGCTAGAGGCTGCGGTGTCTACCTGGCTCTCAAAAATAATGGCAAAAATGTTCTGAGCGTGTTATTTCACATCTAATGATCCAGGAGCACTGATGAGTTTAGGAGTCCTATCCAGGAGCGCTTATATATAAATCGATGTATATGCAATGAGTGCCAGATTTCCCCACAGAATATTTGGATTTGTGGCTTTTACCAACTCCGCAAAACAGGAAGAAAGAAAAAAATAATTTTATGCCACAGATCCTGAAAGGAATAGAAGCTGCCTTGATGATGAAGCTTTTGTTTTCATTTTTAGGGTCTATGTAAAAAAGCTTTACGCGGGCACTGATGGTGCAGTACAGAGAGGTATTAGGTGCTGGAGTTCCATTATAACCGTTTTTTTCTTCAAAAAGGAGGCGGCACCCCTAGAAGAGCTTGTGGTACTTTGCAATGCTCCCTGCTTTATTCAGCACAGCAGCCATATTTCATTAAACTAGACAAAACAGATACTTCATCGTTTTAGCTGGAAAAGCTGGTGTGGGGGCTCCGCTAGCACAGGGATAGCCAACTGGGGCTTCCCAGCTTGCCAGCAACCCATAAAGCTGCTACTGGGGGGCCCTGGCATTGTATTCAAAGCCACTTTTAATAGCCAATATAGTAAGCTGTGCAAGATATGATGTGTAGGGAGCCCCATAAAATCCTTTAATGGAAACAGTGGGCCTGTGTTGGAAAAAGTTTCAGGAGCTGCATACACCAGTATAAAGAGTTCAGCTCCCGTAAGGCACCACAACCAGCCTGAGTGTACAGGCTCCCATAGACCCAAACCTCACGCCAAGCTACAGGACGTTGTTTTCCATAAAGAAGTTTGCAACATCAAGTCACAGTTCATACAGCAGCAAACATTGGTATAGCGATACCACTTTTTTTCTCCTTTTTTTGTGTGTTAGACCATCAGAGGCAAGGCGAGTAGGTTAGCCAGCTAGAAGCCCATCAGTAAGACAGAATGGCACAGTAAGCTTCGTGGTCTACACGCTCTGGGGAGGCACCACAGACCTAGCAGGGATATGCGGCCACTGCTGCAACAGTACCATTCAAGGTCCCCTTAACAAATTATTCTTAGATAAAGGACTATCAATTATAGCTCCCTTTAGATGGAAGGCAGACCGAGGCTGTCTCGAGGAGGGATATGTGCAACACTGAGGGTCTTTCTACTTCTTCTTTCTTCCGTTACATACGCATGTAATAACCCTTCTCTTTAAGCAAAAGCTCTGCAGATTTCTGCTAGTGTCACCTGCAGTGCCAAATATTAGTCATTTCCAGACAGTGGGGAAGGCAGGACCCCCACTCTGAAGAGCATTACAGAAGTAAGTATGGGGATGAAACCAGCAGCCCTGACTCTTGCTTTGCTCCTGCTCCCGGACCCCAGTGATATGGGGTGCAGCTTCTCCACTGTATGGGGACCTGCCAGTCAGCTGCACTGGATACTCAGGATCCCAGCCTGGAAAAAAGGCTACAGGACTGCAGGGAGCATCAAGGCACTTCTGCTTCAAGCACAGTCATTAGAAAGCAGATTCCCTGGATATATAGGCCTGTGCTTATGAGACCATGTCATTCAAAACCCCCTTACATAATTCACCAATACAACATAAGGGGCAGAACGTGACTATCACTGTGTAATTGACTGTCACCCAGAATATACTTCTTACCTGTTTACTTAAGTTCTTCACAGCTTCCCCCAGCTACTCAGAGCAACCACCACTCGACCAGCCTGATGAAAAAACAGCTGCAGCTCTAAGCAGGCCAAGAGAAGACAACCACCAGAAAGGAGCCCTGGAAAAAAGCTGATCTCATATCTAAATAGGAATGACACTAAGTATTCAAAGGGATAACCATAAAAAAGCACAAGCATCAATAGTCAGAATATGGAACACCCATTGCTACAGATTAGATCTTCATTTCTAAAAACAATATGAAACCTGGAGCATTAAAACTGCTGCTTGAACTGAAGTCTTTTTGATACTCATGTACAGTAATTGCACTTTCACTCTTACTTTGAAAGATTAAAAGCACTAACATGGTCATTAGGGAATCTCATCTGCTTAAAGCCAGAAACAATCAGAATCCACAGAGGAAGGAAGGAAGGAAAGAATTAATACAATCACCTTTTCTTGATGCTTGTTTTGTGTGTAAGGACTAACACATTGCCCAGTTTTCCACTCGAACTACCATTTCGCATTGGCAAAAAACCCCCCACCAACCAGTCTTTGGAAAACAGTGAATGACTTTTTCATGACTGAGTATCTGGTTTATATTTGAACATACAGGAAATAGATTCTCCTAATCAGCTCTTTTTACCTACTGCCAAAAATATGAGTGTGCAGCTTTACAGCCAAAGCAAGCTGTTATCCACTGCTTTTATAATTCACTCCAAACCCCTACATTAATGCAATATTGCAAATGAGTGCTTATATGCAGCAGAACCAGGAAAAGCAAATGACAGAGCCCCTCTGACATGTGCACACGTCCTACAGACTTCCTATTGTGGACCATTCTTATGCTGATTTTTCCCAGCACAATTTAATTTTAGTAAAACCCCAAAGTAAATCCTATATGAAGGCATACATACAAAACATAGGAAATATCATCTGTCCCTAGTAAACTCTCTAAGAAAATATATCTTTAGAATTTCTGTTTGCATAGAGTATCATTCTGTTCATACTCTTTCTGCTTACAAAAAAATGAAGTTATGGCACATTCCAGCTAGTTTAAATGTGTTCTCATTTTCCAAAACACTTTTTTTTTTTTCTTCCAACAGAAAACACGCTTTTGGCCATTTGTCCTAGAGAAAAGCTCTTGCACATTGCTTAATGCACAATCACTGCACAGATGGCTTATGTACATACAATTAATAAAAAAAAATCTACATATATTTATTGTATATGTGCCAAGCAACTGCACAATTCATCAACACACAGTAAATTCACAATATTTAGAGCACTTCAGATTCACTGTCCAGGTACAGGCCATACGGCCAGCCCTACAAAAATGTGACTTATTAGATACCAGCTACCAAACGTGGATGCTTGCCATGCAGCTGGAACAAGCATTTTATCAGAATCAGTAAGAGATAAAGCTCTCAGCATCTTTAACACCATTAAGTGACAGATGATTGATCCGTTTTCATTTCCTCTACCAGTCAGGGAGGGCTCCCCCAAGGCAGGGAAACATTTATATGCACATGAGGAGCACTTTCATTCTGACTTAAAGCCAGCAAGATCAAAAGAACGTTCAAGATATATAATTTGGGGAAACAGAAATTAGAAATAATAAGCCCAGGTTTGAAAAATATGACAAGTGTTTTAACAAAAATACAGCACAATAGCTAATATATTGTGACAAGGCAGAAAACACTCGCTTCCTAAGACAGGGCACCTGAATAAACATTCACTATCCTGACCCAAGCGCAACCAAAGAGTTCCAGAGCTTATATGCTAATATACCTTACTTCAAAGATTTCCTTAAGCTACATCAGAAGGCAATATCTCTAACATCAAGAATTTTAGCGCTGAAGAAAAGGGGGCTGACAAACTATCATGCTGGCAAAAGGAAAAGACCCTGAGAAATGTTCAAAGATGCAAAACCTTTATTTTTCTTGAAATAGGCTACCTCTGTTTCCTGCAATTGCAAAACCTGTACCTAGGTGAGCTTTGTTCTCACACAGGACAAAACAAAACCTGGTAAAAATTTCCTTTTCCTAAGATACTCCCCAACAGCCACTGCTACCCTTCCAGTTTTTAAATTACTTTGTGTTACTGGGTGCTTGCAAATCAGGAATTTGATCTTCTGGCACCTAGCAAGAGAGAGATGCAGCCAAAGCATTACAAAGAAAAGGTCCTGTGGCAACATGGTCTACTGGCAGAAGGCTTGGGTCAGCTGCTGGGACAGTTTAGAGGGCTGCTTGAAAGATGATTTTAAAAGTAAGATAAAAGGAGAAAATCAACTTCACAACTCAGGATAAATCCTAATAAGGTAAGGAGAGACCTGCTCAGGATGAACAGTGATGGACCCCAACAGGGACTACCAAAAGAAAGAACAGAGAGTTAAGTGAAAAAGGCACTGAATTTGGGATGTTCTCTCTTTTTTTAAGTTATCCACATTTCTCATGCTACTGAAGTATGAGTGTAAGCCTTGTAAAAGGGTCTGTTTCTCTGCATACATTTACCTGTACCCTGGAGGAGTTAAACCAGAAGTCTGACACCTTAAGCAGTAAGTTTAGGATGAAACAGTTGGGCTAGATGGAGGATTAGGAGTCAGACATGGATCCACAGAAACCAGTGGCTGGCCTCCAGGTTCCAGCTCCAAGTAAGCACTGCTCAACTCCAAGTTTATCCTAAAGGATAAAGCCTGTCCCAAGAGGGCAAGCACAGATAATGTCTGTATTCCTCAGGATCCAGAGGCTCACAGCACGTGGTGCTTAAGACACCAGTAGATTTGGTCTGTAACATTAAAAACATCACATTCTGGACAATTACTTGATTTCAGTTATCAGTATTCATGGCTGGTGCTCGCTGTCAAGAGAAATGCCAGTTTAAAAGAAAAAAGTAGCCATCTAGTCTATTTAGAAAAACACTTTTGTAACCCATTACTCCCATGCCACTAAAGTTTACTTATTGCTACTGAAACCTGCTGGGATGATTGGAGTGACAGTCATGTGGAAAGTTACAATGTTTGGGAAAACAGAGTGGGCAAAGGGGAGAGTAGGTTAGTTGGCTTTGGATGGGAGGAAGGGTATTTTGTGTTACAGGTACAGCTTCCTCCCTCTCAGACTGACGACCAAGAAGCGGAAGACCAGAAGTGCTCACAGGTTGGGATGTGGGGGCCTGGTTTGTTCTCTGTGCAGCAAGCACATGGGCAAGGGTTCCAGACCCAGGGCTGGAACACCAACTCCTCTTGATTTCTAGCTGGGGCTTCGACGAATAAGTAAAATGACTTACGACGAGTAAGTCAAAATAGTGAAGCTAAAAATGAAAAAAAGATTGTGCTTAGTAATGCTAAGGATGGTAAGGTCTCTTTCAAGGGTACTGGACACAATCATTATTTACAAGATGGACATGATCTATCAACAATGCAGAAAACACATTAAGTTTCTAACACATAGAGTACATAAAGAAAGAAGGCACCACTCTAATCACGTAGTGATAATCCTTAATCGTACACTGTACCAGAACAGCAAGATAGTGCAGTGCTACCACAGTAAGGTGAGGTACCACTTGTTCATTTCTCACTGTGAATAAACAGACCCTGACAGCATGTGGCGTAAATCCTAACAGGCTTGGATAAAGTGATCTCTGCTCCATTAGTAGCTTTTAATAAGGTCTATGATACCGAGGACATGCCAAAAACCTGGAGGATAGTTAATATTGTGTCAACATTCACAGAAGGACAACCCAAGTAACTTACAGGCCATTTATAATCTGACATCAATCCAGACAAGGAAAGGAAATCTTTTCAGGGGATTCATTTGATACAGAACCAATGAACAGTTATTAAATTAGTGTCAGACATCATGCATTTATGGAAAAAAGAACTAGTGAAACAAAGTAGGTTTCATCCTCTGATGAGTATACCAAATTTATCTGATTAAATAAGGGCTTACAAATGACACACATCAACATTTGAGGCATTTCACTTTGTACTACCAAAAATTCTGATAAAAAATGTTGACGCTAAACATAACCTATAAGCACATGTGCAAAAGCCTGGCTGATCTCAGAGTCATCACCAATGTAGAACTGGACCCTACTTGCAACATCTGTATCATGGCTCTGTAAGAACATGTATTAGCCCAGTAGTATTCAACACCAAGTTGAACTGTTCCTACATGCAGCACTGCTAATATCAAAATCAGCTTAAGATTTTGTGGCCCACCTTTAAATGGTATTTTTAAACTGGAAAGAACACAAAAAAAGATTTGTAGTAAGGAACTAAAAGTTCAACTTGTTTAACTCACAGAGGAGCTCTGAGAACAGACTTTACTGCAGTTTCCAAGTACCTCCACTGGAAAAAACCACCAACCTTACTTCATCTGAGGAAGGCATAAAAAAACCCCACAAAACTCAGCTGTAGACTGAAGTTCTGGAAAGGGTGATTAATCAACGGTCTAAATTACTAAAGCCAGTCATGTTGGATTCTTCAGCTCTTGATACCAAGAGATTAATAAATCAGAAACCTTTCCAGAATATATACAATGGCAAAGTACAAATTTGTGTTAGTCATGTACAATTTACTGTCTTAATACAGGGTAAGTACAAGAAGTACAATGGCTAGTGATATACAGGAGGATCAGACAACTTTTTCAACGCACCCTTCTGGTCTTTCTTACTTTAACTGTACAAATGATACAAAAAAAAAAAGCAATTGAAGATAAAAAGTAAGAACCTTTAGGCAACAGCTGTATTTTTAATCTTTATAAAAGAAAGTTAACATTAAAACTTTTTCACTGTTGATGCAATGTTATTTATACAAATAAAGAACAAAAAGGCACACCATTCTCCTCTTTCATTTACTGTATTGTCTTGAATACTTACAGACTGCTTGACTTGCTGTTGCTGACAGGAGGAGAATGAAGTAGAATGTGTCCAGTACAGTACAACATGAAACTGATAACATTATCCTACTTGAATGTCAAGTTTGCTTTTGTAGCGCATGAGTGATATGAAGCCAGAGGGAAAAAAAAAAAAAAATCAGCAACAACAAAAATCTCCGAGACACTTAGGGGAAAAAAACAGCTAAAATGAGCAACTAATCTCAGGGAAATACAGCTTCAAAAGGAGCACTATTGATAAGAAAAAAACACAGCAGGATAAGACCTCAAGAACAGATGGGAAGACAGGTGGCTGTGTAAAGATCAGAAATAAAATACTGCATGGCTCGAGAAATTTAGCTGTAGGAACGAACTGTACAACTAGATTAAGAAGGAGAGTCAGAGTTGCTAGAGCACTTCACTACTTTCCCTTCTATCAAAACCACGCAGCCTTTGTCAAAGCTTGCACAATGCCTGCTGGATTACATACAGGATAAACAGCTTGCCAGGCTGTGCTTCTGTTTGTTCTATGCTACTGCCTGCATCGGGAGCTGGAAACACTACTTGCAGAAATTTCAGCAAAATTTCATCTTCTAGGACAAGAGTAACATCCCTGTCACCAGCTGATGGAATTAATAACACCAAACTACTGCCAAAAAAAAAATATAGAAAAGCTGCAGTGTCAGTGAAGTGACACTTACACATGGAACCTTTGCCCTGCACAAAGTAAAATGCCAAATACCTTCAAGCCGGTGTGACACAGATATAATCTACTACTAGTTCTGATACGGTTCATAATGAAGAAGGTCTATGAGGAATGAATACATGAGGAATGAGAAAATTCTTTATGGAAAACAAAGACACTCAGATGAGCTTGATACCACCTGGTATCCCAATGCTGGAAGAAGAAGTTGCCTGTCCAAGTATCTTGAAAATTGGTTTTGGTTTACTGAGCAAGCAATATGTAGCCATTTCTTCATGGTCCACATTTACCACTGTATGTGACAGTTTACTACAGATGAGGAGCTTGACTAATTACTGTTATCACCTAACCCGTTTCACTGATGAGCAGAGTTACTGCTCTTGCGTAAATACCATCTTTATACATACACTATCCTTTTTAGCAGATCGAACATTCTTTTTCAATTCCTGAATTCAATGACAACCTGGTTTTGTTTTTTTTTTTTTAAATACAGACTACTTTGCAACCTTGAAGGTTCACAAACAAATGTGAAACTGGCACTGAAGCTCTCACGTAACAGTTCTGATTTTTGGTTACATTCCTACAAATAACATCTCAATTAGCTATAGGATGGCCCAAGGATTACGACCCAAATTACTGAAAAGGCAGCAGTCCTTGTCCTGTATCATCATCTCATAAAAAAAAAGCTCCAACTCAGAAAACCATTCACTGCCTCTCTCAGTGCTCTTTGTGTCCAACTAAGGTTTGTTCATTCACCATCACTGCAGTTCACACAAATTGAGCCTTACAAAAGCCACCTTGTCCAATCTGTCAGTATTTCTCCACCAGGTGAGCACACGGGGGAACTTTCAGCATATCTTCTCTACAGAATTTCTCTGGTCCAAAACATCAAGTAGTGGTTTTGCACTTCGGCAAAAATCGTAAGAAACAGTACACATTCAAAACTGAAATCTCTCATGAGGAATCATTAAAGATAAAGAGGGTACTATATTAATGCTTTACAAAAAGCATATTATTGAATTCATGGTACTGCCAAAACTCTGGATAATTTCATTCCTTGACTGTGCTCTCAAGTTTCAGCAACATACAAAGAATTTATTTTTACCCTTTAATCTTATGGATTAAATACATTTGAGAAAAAAATTGGAGCAGAAAAGAGACCTCCCAGTTTATAATTCACATATTAAAGAGGACGTCCTGTTAAGAGCAACTATTTTCTAAATGTTGATTTAACAAAATTCATCACTTCAAATGCATGGATTATGATGTTTGCACCAAAATAAATGGTTCCCAGTGCAAAAACTGCTGTACTTGATGAAATATGAGGGCAGGTGTTTTTATAGGAAAACAAAATATTATGGAACTCTTAAAACAATGAGAAAATTTCAGATACCACAAGCAAAAACCAAGAAGTCTGCAAAGTCTGCTTCTGTAGAAGAGTCTCCCTGACATTACTAAATATTTTGCCTCTTAATTCTGTAGAGACTGAATAATCCAGAAACATCTGAAGAAAATACAATTCACTGTTTATTTCTGGGAGGGGAAAAGAGAAAAAAAAGTCTCAGATTTACTCTTTTCTTTATTTTTTTACAATTAGCCTCAAGTAGAAGGCACTATAAAAAAAAGAAGCCAGGTTTTCTGCTTGTCTGCAAATAATGAAACCTTAACAACCTTTCTGCATATATTCTTAACATATTCTTCTGGCATGCTGTTCAGCAAAGAGTTAACTGATTTAATTGTTATAGATGTCAAGGGATTTGAGGGCACCAAGTTGCTCACAAAATGTGCTCAACATTTGGCAGAACTGGACTTTTTGAATACCTCTGTATTTATTTATTTATTCAATCTTTCCATCCTGATTCAGTAGCTAGTAAAAATTGTCCAATTTTAGGGAACACAATCCATTTGATTTATGGTCTAAAGGCCAAAACCTGGCTACCTTTTAAATAAGAGAGGGGCAGGTGAAAGGCATGGTGCAAGAATTATGTTGCCTTAAACAAATATACTCAATGAAAGGCAATGAAGTCCAGGGAAGTGAAGGCACACAGAAGTAACCCATAAGTGGCTAAACAGTCCTTAAAATAAAATAAAAAAAATAAAAAAAAAAAGTATGAGCACTAGTAGACCTTTCTAATAATACACAAAATATGACTGGCTGTCCTTTTATATTTAATTTTACTGCAGCCAAAGTGTTCAATACACTCTCCAAAGATGACTATTGCTCACAAAAACATAGGAAAAAGGAATTAGATGCTTTGCTGTTCACAGGCCACTTCTGACTTAACACACTTAACAACATACATAGGTAAAAGACAGATTCAGACAAAAATCAATTTATTCCAACATGCTCTTCAAGTGGAAAAAATGTCTGACCTTGCTCTTGCGTTTAGCCTCATAATTAATACTACCTCTAGGGAGACAATAATGCCTGCAAGTCCTGCAACATTAGGTTTTTTTATTGGAACAGATTATCTTTTTGAATTGTATAACATCTGCCCATTGATGCAGCCATCCATGAAATTATTCCTTCATTAAATGCCAACCCTCCTCAAACAAGACAGGCCACAATATTGAAGAAGTCTTGCTCCTATTACATCTGTTAAAACCTGGCCTTCCTTGAAAACAAGAAAACCTCTTTGGAACAGGGTGGGGTCTCAGAGCCACCACAGTTAGCATCTGCCACCTCACATGAAGCACTCCTACAAGCACCACACTTCCCAATAAAATAATTGCTAAGAAAAAAATTCGAAGTCATCTCTACATGTAACCAATTAAATAGTATTAAAAGAGAGGGGGTCACTCAGAGGTTAAATTATAACATAAATTCCTTTATTAATCAAAATTTGGGGGCAGGGGACAGTAGATGTGGTTGGTACAAATGCTAGAACCATGTTGTAATTGTCCCAAATTAGAAGCAGCTCCCTCCTGCTCAAGTCCCATTTAAGGAAAGCTGGCATACTGCCAGCTACGCTAATTAAAACACTTGCAAATACTATCCCTATGCACCTTCATCACAGACCTTTCCAGATGAGAAGTCACATGCCTGATTTATATCAATATGATCGGACAATGTACCGAGATATAAAGAAAAGTGCCTCAAGCAAGCGTTTGAAGTCATGTATTTGCTACAGTGCAAGTCAGTAACTCAAGATACCGGAAAATGAGAGCATGAGACCTGGGAGATTTTGAGCTGCTGTTCTCCAGTGGTGCCAAACTTCAGAAAGAACCTTACCTCACTTGAGAAATGCTGCATTTTCCAATTTAGAAGAATTCCTGCCTCTTAAACTAGAAGGGCACTAAAAGGTTTTCAGACAGGGCTGAGAGCAGTTCATGTTGATGACACTTTAGATAGGTCTAGGCTTGCAGAGAGAACATGGGGCTGAGGAGCATCCCACCCCATCCCAGCTCCGGCCCATCACCCAGCCCTTGGCTCCATGCCACCAGCAGCGCTGCCTCCATTACAGGAGCAGCTCAGTAGTAAGAATAAGCACCCACAATAGGAGGAAGTGAGGCAGAAAATTTTTGCCACCGAAAAAGAGCGTCTGTGGACCCGTACCCAGGAGTGGTATCCTCAGTATTTAAACTGCTGCCAGGAATGGGAGCCTACCCTCCTAATTGTGTGAAGATACTTTTCACACTGCTACAAGTTTATTACCTAAAAGCAAACAGGATTCTCTATGGAGTACAGTATGACTTATATTAAGAAATAAGGTTAAAAAGGTTTATATATTCCAAGACTGAGAAAAAGAAAGAGCAAACAGGTTCCTCTAATTGAAGACATACTAGTTTCCAATCCAGTTCAACTTTTTCAGTTGCTCATAGTTTTATCAAACATTTCTTTGACTCATTCTCATTGCCCAAAGGGAAAATGTTGCTAAATTCAGCTAACATGCATGTTATGTGTTACTGAGTCAAAGGCAAATGAGCCACACAAATGTTCTCCAAGTACACCAGATGAAAAATCTTGCGATTAGGGAAGATTTCAGGCAAGTATTATTAACTTGACTTGGTTTTATGTAGGCTTCCTCTAGATTTAAAAATTAACTCAGATATCTAAGAAAATAAGTTCAGATGAAAGCTTTGTGAATTTTAATTTAATGCCACAGTCCCCTGAAAGCTTTAGCAGATTATCTTCTTCATTCTTCTAATTCTTTAAGAATCTCCAACTTCACAATGAATGCCTGTACATTCAGTTATTTCAATAGTTAATGCCTCAGGGGGAAAAAGCATTTTTCAAATGCAAATTTCATTCACAGTTTTTAATTTTTCAAATGTAAAATCTAAATTAGCACTAAAAGATCGTAACTTACTTTAATTATTGTGTGGTTATTTTACAACATGAGTTTGTATTCATATACCCACTGAATCAGAGAGTAGCATTGGCAGTTCTGGGATTTCAGTCAAAAAAAGAAAGTTAGGGAAGAGGCAGGCAAGTCCAAGCTAGGAGCTCTTCAGTTGTTGATGAATTCCAGTTTTGAGCCCGAGATAAAACACTGAGATAAAGCTATTCAGAAAGCAGAGATACAGGCATCAGTTTGTTCTGTAGAGTTTTCCTTTCTCTCATAAGCATTTTACTTCTGGGAGCCTACCGATTTTAGAAACTGTAAAAAACTAAAGCACCTATTTCATATTAGGTCAATTGAAATAGAACTACCTACATAAGTGAAAACAGCCCAATCAATTTTTGCTCTTGCTTATCTGTCCAGCATGTCCAGGACCACAGACTCGGAGTTCTCTGAGAGGGCAACAAAAGCAGAAAAATGAGGCTCTCAGTAGCTTATAAAACAATTTTCTACTCAACTTCATTTTCAAATTCTTATGCACTAGAAAATTGTGCAATGTAGAAAAACAAACACTTTAGGTTCATTAAAGAACAAAATCATACCTCAAAAAAAATCTAGCTTAAAATTGACAAGCAGGATAGAAGACACTAATGAAAAGGAAGTTGTAAATCTTTACGGCCACAGGAACGTCTCAGCAAGTAATATCTAAAATAAGTCAACTGAAAACCTGTATGTATATGTTTACAGTATTTCTTAGCCCTTGTATGGCAGCAGTATGTTATTTGCCTTTTCTCAGCACATTTAGCATCTCAAAACACTTGATATCAGATACAAACTATATGTACCACCTGAACAACAGTCAAGAGACAGAAGGATGGGAACCAAGAACATGTGTTTAAAAATGCATGGCCAACTGGCAGCTTTTAAATTACTTGGCTGCTACTTTTACCATAAAAATAATCAAAACCTGCATCAAAACTACAGCAGGAGTATGCTGAAATACATGGTAGCACCCTGATCCCCCGAGCATCCAGACCTACATGTCCCTCTCCCTAGACCTGGGGTTGGCATCTGGTCCAGCCTATCATGACCTCAGGCCTAGGAGGGATTCCAGTAGTCTTAAAAGAGCAAACTAACAACATTCATATTAAAATGCACATACACCTCTCATATTAAAACTACAATGTTAGTAGCTAAAAGATTATGATGTCCAGCTACAATACCATTAGCCTTCAGCTCAACAGTTCAAATATGTTCAAATTTCAACAACACACCATCTTGACGTACACTTCCTGAAGCTGCTCTTAAATTGCACTTCCATACTTGCTGCTCATATAGCTACTATTGTAGCATTCTTTCTGATATTAGTTTTATACTCCACATCTGAGAAGAAAAAAAATAAACTTTTGGGTGGCAAATATAAATCACACTTGTGCTGGGACAAAATTTTCTTCCTGGACAGAGATGGAAGGAGAGAAGAGCAGTGGACTGGAGCTCTCCTATCCTATACAGCAAACAGAAGCACATTTGCTAACTCAGGAACAGGTTCCATGGGTGCTACGTATGAACAAACTCATCTGGGAAGGCAAGGGCACTTCCACAGGGGCATGTACCTAAAGCAGAAAATACCTAGGCATACCTGATGGTGCACAAGCTGAACTTGAGTAAACCTTCAAATGCCAGCTGAGTACAGGAGATATTTTTAGCTTTCTTTACAAACTAGAGTAGTTCCCAAAGCTTGAAAATGGATTACTTAATTTCATTTTATTTTTTCTGGCATTTTATTGCAAACACTCTTAAGACTGTTTTCAGGTTAAGAAAAACAAGCAAAGGGAAAATGCACAGGTTAGAGTTTGCTCTTCTTGAAATTTAGCCCAGAATTGCTAAGTGCTAATCTCTGGAGGAAAAGCAAACTAATTCTGTAAGAGTGGCTCTGATTTTAGGCCATACGACCTGTTTCTCACATCTCTCCCAGATTTCATATAGTTCTTGACAATCTACCATTTGCACAAAATCCCAGGAAGATTTTATTCATTAAATCCAATGATTGTAGCAAACTCTCTTCTCTCTTAATAAGCTTTCAAAAGCACATGCCAATAGCAGCATTCCTGAACTACTACCTACTGACTTAATGTGGCTGTGGCAGCTGAAATTTTGCTTTCCTCAAACATGAGCAAAACCAATACATTAATATCTGCTTAGAAAGGAAAACAGTAACTAAAAATGGGGCTTTTCATATTAACAACTAGTCAATTCTCTTAAACCTCAGTAAAATCATTCATGTATATAACGATGTCACCAGTCACATTTTGTGAACCTGTACATTTTGAAATACAGTCTGTACCTCACATCTCATTTTCCAAGTGATTTGTATGTCATGATTCTGTGTGATAGTCTCCATTTAACATTTATACACTAAATGGAACACGGTTTGTTTCTAATTGACTCTCACTATTATTTGCTTAAATCTGCTGGGGGAAAAACAGAAGAAAGGTTTTGTTCTTTCTTCACTAACCTGTTTAACTCCTGCAAAGCATACTAAA
The DNA here is from genome assembly GCA_013401275.1 of Pandion haliaetus. Lineage (NCBI taxonomy): Eukaryota > Metazoa > Chordata > Aves > Accipitriformes > Pandionidae > Pandion > Pandion haliaetus. Next base: position 442 of record VYZV01038466.1, on the reverse strand, counting down.
GCTTGTTATGTTTGTTGCAACATTACAACAGGTATTAGAGTGGATGCTTCAGGAAGCTACACTAATAATTCAGCCACATACACAGGGACAAACACAAGGGACTTCAGTCACTGCAGGGTGAAACATTTTCTGCAGGGCACCCCTAACTCCACAGCTCAGGCTCTCTATTAAGGTGTGCCTTTCAGCTTCTCCTGCATGGAGCCCACTGTGGTTCTCACTCCCTACTACCCTCAGCCTACACAAATACAGTGCTTAAGCCGAAGCCCCTCATCCTTTTGATTTTTTTTTTCCCTGATGAAGGAAGTGACCAAAGCCCTCCACGGTTAATTGTACTTGGACTTCCTCTCTTTGTGGGACAACAGCAAAGGAATAGCATCCATCCCTCACCCCACTATCTGTGAAAGGACTCAAGATTCCCAGGCAGCTGGAACCTCTGCTTTTT
>VYZV01038465.1:8289-28283 GCA_013401275.1 Pandion haliaetus | reverse complement strand
ATTGTTGGATTATCTTCACAGCAATTGCCTTCTCTGTCGTTGAAAAGTCATTAACTTTCCTGATTGCTTTCCCATTATTCACAACAATTGTTTGAAGAGTTTTCACTGAAAAGTACAGGCTCAGGAGGTCTCCATTTGAACTCAGGTGTTCCTCGAGGTGAAAGATGTGCTGCATGGCTAATTTAAAGTCATTTTCCCATGGAAAATGAGGTCTTTTTGGGCTCCTCAAGATACTATTTACTTGCATCAGTTTAGTGCTGACTAATTACATGAATAAAGCAGAAGGACGCTGCTTGTACAAACCATGAGAAAATACAACACCTAAATTTAAACAATGGCAAAACATTTATCTGCAGTCATGATAAGGGGCATAAGAGAAATGATACTTAGCTGTAATCTATGGCATAAAATCTGTCCTCCTTGCTAATTGATATATTAGGTCACACACTTTTTTTTCTTTAATATTTATTTTCATGGTGAAATACTTATAGGAAATTAGAGACTTTTGTACAAATCTTATCTTCTCCATACAGGAAAAATATTTTAGGATAATGCTAACGCTTTACACTGATGTACAGCACCACATGATCCTCTATGGGTTAGAGTGACTGATTTATATTCAAGAAATATTTTAACATACAGAGCAAATATAATTTGCATGAAAATACTCTTTATTCTCCCTTATATTCCTTGCAGGTATCATGTACTCCTTACAGGTTGGGATTCTTTTTCACCCCCAAAGCTGTACAATAGCTGTAACTCATCCAAATGGCCATGCTACAGCCAGCTCCACACTGCCTTTTTGTAGAACCACAATTTTGCCCTTCCTCATTGAAATATTCATGTTGTAACACATTTCTGTAACTGTGGAAGTTGAAATTTATCTAGAAAGGAGGCATTTTGTGAATAAACTTTTCATCAAATGACCACACAAAAATCCCTGCTGATTCGTATGAATCTTTTCAGGTTTTTATCAAGTTCGGTCACAGACTTCTTGATGTCATTTCAGCCTTTGAAAGCATTTTTCACTTGCCTGTCCTGGTTGAACAGGAGCTCAGACTGAGACACCACAATTTCCAACATTCGGACAATCTGTGAAAGAAAACCCAGATGTGTTGAAAACTCACACGCTGTGCTCCAGCCCAGGGAATGGTTCATGAGCTCTGTGCAAAACTGGTCTTCTTGCATAATTAAGTTGTGCTGTTTCACTGTAATGGCATGTTGAGTTACTTGAATACATTAGACATGACACTGTATTATTTGAAGAAAGTAAAGGATCAAAAACCAGTGGACTGTGCAATGATCTGTAGAAATCCTGTTCTCATTCCATTGTATTTGTTTATTTGCTATTCTGGTTTAGAGAAATAGTGTAACACTTCAGCTAGAACACAATAGAAACACTTCAGCTCTTACAGCAGGCCCAGATAAGCCAAGCAGGTAGTATAAAACCAAATGCATATATTAAAGAAAAAAGAACAAAACCAAAACCTCTCTGTTATCTAGCAAAATTATCAGGACAAAACCATGACCTGAAACTACAGCAGCCTCTGCAAAATGAATCCCTGCAGGTTCCCTCTGGAAATGGGAAAGAACATGCTTGATTAAGCCAGCGCTAACCTTTCAAAATCATGTTTCTCTGATATTTATTCCTTGAAATAATAAAAGGGGACATGTCAGATGTTGGAAAGCCATAATGTACTCCCTTGCTTGCTACTGCCCTTTTCTAACTTGAGTGTTCCTCTCCCAGAGCAAACTTTTAAAATAAAAACTAAGGCCTTGGTTCGTCCTTTTTGTTGACCTTTATGCATATTGTGGCTGTGCGTTTGTACCAGTTAAATTACAGACTAAGAAAACTTCCATTCCTTTTCTAGCTCTGCTAGGAGGCCTTAGTCTTCCCAGGGACAAATGGTGAAACAAATTCACAGGTCTTTGTGGGCAGATTTGGAGGAATTAAAATCTATTGCATGGGGACTGCAGGAGCCCACGTGCCCTCATGCACAGACGCCCTGCCTTGCTGCCCCCTCCCTCCCAGTCAGCTCAGCCCATGCCTCGGGAAGGCTGGCATGGTGGGGGGGCAGGCATTGCTGGACAAGAACAGGGGACGAGACAGGCTCCAGGGTGAATGCAAGGAGCAAGTCAGTGTCCACTGGGGCTGGGCATGGGCCTTCCTGCAGCTGAGCTTGTCTCGGGGTAATGGCAGCTGGGGAGTCCCACGTGGGGCGATGGTGGTTGGTGGGGCATGCCTGGAGCCCGGGCAGCTCTGTAGCCCACGTGGGAGGGCTGGAGTGCAGCTCCCAAAGGAGATGTTGGTATTGGCAGAGAAACCTGTGGGTGGGGGTTGTGCATATTTTTGCCATGTATAAGGTCAGAGAGGTGACAGGTCCTTGGGAAGCAAGCCTTTACTGCTGTTTGTAATAATTAGTAAATCATTTCCACCCTCACATGTCACTCTGCTCTGCCTGAAAGTACATAATTTTGTATAATTTCCCCCAAATTGCTCCCATGGTGATAATGCTGGAGTTTTCTCCCTGGGCACCTCAGTGAGATGTTTGTGTTGGGAATTGCATGTTCTATGCTGTTAGTGAATAGAGGCAGGAATTTAATAACTCAAGAGTTTAGAAATGTGCAGGGTATCTTGGGAGGAAAGGTTTTCCTGTCAGCTTCTCCACTTCAGTGTTTGCATTTACTGAAAGTTTTGCATGGGTCTGTATAGTACCACAAAGGAAGACCCTATGGCTGAAACCTAGATATTCATAACAGATAAACACAGTTCACTTCATGTTTACCAGCGGATCAGTACATAATTTCAAGTAATCCAAGAAAAATGGTACCAAGTTAACACACTGCAAGAGACATATTTACCTACATTTGAGGTCGGTACAAATAATTGCCTTCTGTGTATTTTTGATCTGATGCTAAATTATTAATCTTAAATTCATGACTTATCTGTCTTTCAGTTTTTCCAGTCTTCATAAGAATGCCAAATAACTACTATAATTCATTAAACAGGAAACAGCTTGCACTGTATATGTAGACCTAGCACTACATGGCTTAAATCTGTTCTAAAAATGGACTAAGTTACAGTGGTGTAAAATAGGAGAAAAAAAAATTTGCTGGATCTCTGTGGGAGATAGAGAGTGAATAAGAATGAAGTAATTAAGATAACTTTAAAGTCCTACTTGTAGTCCTGTCATAATAATCTTGTTTCTAGCTGAATAAAGTCATCCTCTGGATTGTGTTTTAAACCATGTTTCATATTGCTTTTTGCTACCTGTCATAATATTGTCTTACCAGCGAAACAACTGTCCTCAACAAGCCTGCCAAGTGGAAAATCGATTTGGTCTTATTTTGACCCCTATTTTGTTCTGGTTTAGCATTTCGTTTTCATTTAACAAAAGGTATACTATTTTAGATAACAAATGTTTCTTTCCTTAACTAACCAACTATTGCAGCTTTGTCTCTAGTAGCATAAACTACTGGCAGGGCTTACCTCAGCTGTTAGAGCAGCTGTGAATATGCCCTGCTGATTTCATGGAAAAGCTGGAGCTATGAAACTAAGATGTCATGAAAATAGCTGAGGATGAGGAGTCGAGAGAAATATTCCTGTAATTGTTGGTATTGGGGAAGTGAAATGTGCAGTTCTGACAACAGTGACAGATTTATAGACTCGATACACTAATTAGAAAGCAACTTACTCTAATATATTAATCTGTGAAATGACAGCACCAGAGTGCGCTGTTTTGTGCACAAGCGTGGGAACGTTGAAGTGCCCTTCTCCTGTAAGGACAGAATTTTATATCGTGTACAGAAGTCAAAAATAATGTTAAACAAGAAGCAGTTTAAGGATTACTTCCTTCTGGTGTGAAACATATGGGGAGATGTTTTGCTATAAATTGTATATTCATGTGCAAGACAGAAAGAAACAAAAAGTTTTCATTTGTTCTTTTCCTTCTCTTTTCATTGCTGTTTTTTGTTTACATGGCTGTGGTAGAATGCAGCTAAGAAGCTAGAACAGGAAAAACAAATAAAGCATTACTTAAGTATTACCACAACTATATTTAACTAAATTTTTGCTTGTATCAGTGTAACATCTTGGGATTTTCATGCGTTGAGATTTATCTGTGGAATTCCTTTGTATAAAAGTTTCTTGTATTGGATAAGTGGTACAGCTTCCTTGCATCTCCCACCAATAATCTCAATAGATGGGGCCACCGAGGAAAGAAAAAGAATGTATTTCTGATGTGCATTTAAAGCACCTCTGATATTACATCTGTATTCCTACTTCAGCAATGACTTAGATGTTTTGATAGATGATATGACAGTTGAATGAAAATAATGGAATAATTTTGGTTTTTTACAAACAACACTTTAGGTAGCTTTTGAATATAGAAAAGTAGAACTTTATATGTGTAACAAAATACTAAGTCTGTATAAAGCAGAGGAATAATAATGCTGTTTAGGAAGAATGAATCCCTTATAGTTTTATTTATTTATTTGCTGTTTCTTCACCAAACTTCCCCCCCGCCCAGGCCCCCCTAAACTTAATGGATAATATGTCCTTGAATATTCTCCTCATAGGTGTTTAAATATCTGCTGAAGTTCCTAAGACTGCAGTTTGCTTGTAATCTTCCATCTGTTTCAAATTTATTGTAAACACATACAGTCAGATCTTCAGCTCTATAAAAGCATCACATGAAGTCAGTGGAGCTAGATGGAATTTCTTCAGATGAGAATCTCGTTTGTGATATTTGTATCTCCACTTTTCCTGAACCCAAACTTGTTTTCACCATACAATTACATTTTTTTCACTATTCTGATCACAAATTGATATTAATTGCCTGATTTTGACTAAAGTTCACATTCGCAATTATGTGAAAAGAATTCATGTAATATGACTGTGAACTTTACAAAAAATGTTTAATCAAAACTCCTTTCATAAACTATTTTTCTAACAAAGTGTTTACAAAAGGAAAGTATTTATTTTTAGTACATTCCTTGTGTTGTCAGACTCCTGTAATTGTGACACAGGCCGTTTTGCACAAGAGCGTTTTTCATTGCCAGGGAAGATGACAAGGACTGCTCTAAGTTAAAAATCTGTATTTACTAGTTAGAAAGGTCACACTTGGAAATGTCCAAGTGCATTGTTTTTTGTCCTCAAAGACTTCATCTGCAGTTGCCTTATTGGACATGTTCCTTGTGATGCATTAAGCACCAAGGTGTATGTATTGTTTGAAAGAATTACTCCACTACATTAGTCACCATAAACCATATATAGAAATGGGGTAGAGTGAAAGAATATGATGGAAATAATCTATTTAATTTACTGTAAATTATTTTACTTATTTTTACTCTTATTTAGCATAATCACAAGTAAAAAATGGGATAAGATAAGCACTGGAGAAGAAAGCTGAAGTGATTGACTTTGCATTACAATATTTATTTATATTCAATTAGGAAGCTACACCAAACTTGGATTCATGGCATTGTCTCTAGATAACTAATTTAGTTTGTAATAATAAATCAGTAACTAAACCATTAAATGTTGACACTGAGCAGATTTTCTGTGTGCTGGGTTTCTTTAGCTGCAAGTGTCCTCAGATGAAAAGCTTGTTTGTTTTTATGTACACAGTGCAGGTCACCAGGAATTAGTTCCTAGAAGCATTCAGTGATCAAATCTTCCTAATTCAATTCTTCTCCCAAATATGTTTTATAATATCCTTAACCCAAAACCACTGGAAATCTGTCACTGGCATTCAGAATGCTGTCTTTGAGGTGCCAGAGAAGCCATGGCAGATGACTTCATTACCACCAGTAGTGTGTATTTTGTACCTTCCATATCAGTCTTCATGATCTGACACAAGTCGTAAGACTTTTATTGCTGTCAAGCTACATAAAATCCTGGTGTCAGGTTCTTAACACTTGGGAAGTAATAACATTCCTCATCTTCTATTACAAAAAAATAGACACTCAGTTTGCTCAGAATAGATTTCCATAGATAAAATACAGAACTTGTAAGCTGAGGTAATGTTCTCACTAAAAATTGTATGTTTAACACCACCTTGCCATGAAACCCAAGTCAATTAATCTGTTTCTGTTCCCTGCAAGTGTAAAATAGGATAGCAGTTTGCAATGACATTCATAAAACTCTTTAAATTAAAAGCACTGTGTGTGTCTTTCCTGTAAAGGTTGCATAAGAAATCTTCAATGGCTAATACCTTATTTTTAAATCATAAGCTTTTATTTCAGCGGGAGTTCATGCTTTCTGTATCTGAAAATGATGCACATAAGTTGCCGCTGCTGGTCAGGAATATATAGTGAAGTAAAATCAAAATAAAGAATTATACAGCTTCCTATGTATAGTTTTGGTACTCTAATAATTGTGATGTATATAAATCTATAATGTAAAATTAAAAAATAAATTTAGACCTTACAGCATCTTGGTAATAATAGACCAATGAAAACGTTCATAAATTTAGTGCCAACAAAATATATCATTGCGTTGCCTATTTCTGATATATGCTGTTAAAATAAGAGGCACCTGCCCTTATGCTGTATAAAATGCTGTGAATACTGTAAAAGCTTAAGAAAAATATTAGAAATAAGTTTCCTGGCAAACTGACAGCACAGCTGTCTCAGGCAATCCAGCTACCAGTCACAGACTATGAGGCCATTGTTCGAATTTACTTCCATTTAAGTCTATTAATGAGGCCACTGGCAGCTTGCTGGTTGTCCCTGGAGTCCCATCCTGTTAATTCTACCTCAGACATCAATGGGCCATGTGCTCTGAATGGAGCATGATCAGTAGTGAGCCCACGAACAGTAGTGAACTCAGTACCTGGAGATGGTAAATCTACTTCTGCAGAGTTTGACAGCTTCAACCAAGTCTAAAGAACCTGTGGAAAGGAAGCATCCCTCAGACATTAGGTCTGGAAGTACAGAACTTTCTCCTATATATACAGCATGCGCATTGCAGTTTATTTCCATTGTAACTAAAAATTGGTATGAATCTATTTGGTCTCATTCCTAATAAGTTGATGAATTGAAAGCTACCTGCTGGAGATGAGTTTTTTAACAGTGGGTGGTTGTCTCTGGGGAGCTTCCTCTGTAAGTACTGATTTGAGCTGTTGTCTTCAAGTTATCAAGCACTCAGAAATTTCCTATGTAAATATCTGTTTGTCACGTTTTGGCAAATATTTTAATTATCTGTGGTACTTACAATCTTACTTATTGCTTGCTTATTAATGATAAGAATATGATAAGGCACAGAAAGTTATTTGAATGCAATGGAAGTTTGGTAGCCATGGTGGACCAAAGAAAGAATTAGAGATTTTACTCCTTTCAGCCTTGTACAAAATTAGTAATCTGTCACTGTGTTTGGTATTGTAGGATGTGATGTCCACATTCTTCCAGTTTGGGGCTTCCATCCAGCAAGAAGCCATAGTCATGCTGAAGATCATGCAGGATTACGACTGGCACGTGTTTTCTCTGGTGACCACCACCTTCCCTGGATATCGAGACTTCATCAATGTCATTAAGACCACAGTAGAAAACAGTTTTGTGGGCTGGGACATGCAGAACATCATCGTACTCGATACTGCCTTTGGAGATGCCAAGACCCAAATTCAGCTGAAGAAAATTCATTCATCCGTCATCCTGCTATATTGTTCCAAGGATGAAGCTGTCTACATATTGGATGAGGCTCGTTCCCTGGGTCTTACTGGCTATGATTTCTTTTGGATAGTTCCCAGCCTCGTTAGTGGTAACACAGAAATCACTCCCAAGGAGTTTCCTTCAGGACTCATTTCAGCATCTTACGACGAATGGGACTACAGTTTAGAAGCTCGGGTACGGGATGGCCTTGGGATTATTGCCACTGCTGCATCAGCCATGCTGGAAAAATATTCCTTCATTCCTGAAGCAAAAACTAGCTGCTATGGACAGCTGGAGAAAAATGACCGGCCGTCTCACACCTTGCACAAGTAAGGCTTATTGGTTTGGATTTTTTTCCCCTACATAATGTTGGTAATTTTCCATTCTATTGCCAATATGTTTCTTAAAGGAGAATATTGTTTTTTGTTAATCCCATTATGCCCTTTATAAAGCAATGATTTTCAGATGTTCCAAAGGAACATGCAATAGGACTTGCTGCACTGCTAACTGTGCACATGGTAACGATGTTACATGCTGTGGAGAATAAACACTGCTCTGGATCTGATGTAGAAGATGACAGAAATTGGTCATAGAGGGTATGAAGCTGAGTTAATAAAATCGTGCCATTGTATACTTTAACTATGAGGTAAAATTGCCAAAATGCTCTGGAGGCTGTGCCTGAATCGCTTGCATCAGCAGGAACCTGGTAACATTTTAGAAGACAAGAGATGTGCAGTGTTAAAGAGGTGTCCCTGGAAATTATAGAAGATTAGTTAGGCAGCTTTTATCACCTAATAATTGATGTCTGTCACTTCTGCTTGTGAGGATTTTATTTTTGTCACCTGTACTAGAATAACTGTAAAAATTAATCTGCATTAATCCAAGATGATATGGATGTTTTCTCAAAACAGTTTGTCATATGGGAACTGCCAAGGTTTGAATCAGAATTCTTTCCTTCCTTTTATTTTTTTTTTTTCCTTTTAATTATCCCTTTTAGACATGGAAGTCGTGATTCCTTCTGCCCAAAATGTTGCATAATACATGAATATGTGTCACACGGTAATATATTTCTTTATCTGGTTTGTGAGAGGAAGTAAAGGGAATCTTGCATATTTTTTAATAGCTCTTTACAATATCTCATATGGAAGCTACTAAGCAGTATTTATGAAATTAGTTCAAACCAAATATTGCAGATGAAGTGCTTTCTACAGAAAAGCAGTATGGAATTGGCACAAGAAGGAAAGTCAGTGCTGATTTCATGCAGGAGATTGTGGAACATTTTTAATCTTCTGAGATGTACATGCATATTTAGATTAGGAGTTGATTGCCATATGATGTCCTGGAACAGTTACTGTTTTCCATGAAAAGGGCATCTTTGTGCACAGCAGCTCTCTTAAAAGCCAAATACTGCCAAGTAAATGGAGTTTAACATTTCATAAACGTATTTTATAAACAGCATGACCAAAGTTCAAAAAATTGCACAGTTCTCCTTAGAGAGGACATGCCTTCAGTAAGACACTTCCACTTTTTTTTGGTCTCCCCTTTCCTATCTCTAAAATTGTACCAATTCGCCAGAGGCATTGCAGAAAATCCGTGATACTTTTCCTGCTGCCCCAATTGCCCCTGGGGAGTGACAGGAGGCAGCACTATGGTGGCTTTCTGGTCCAGCATGGCTCTGGGAAAGCCATTGCACGGTCACTAGTGTCAAGGCAGAGCAGCTGGGAGGCGCTGCTGGGGTGACTGTCCTACCCGCACCCAGTATGCGATCCTTGTATGGTTCTTCTTAATGCATGTGCTGACAATGCCAGACAAAAGCAAAAGCTAATGGATCCCATTAACCAAAATCTGCACCTTAACAGTGGGGTCTGTACAAAGAAAGAAGTTCATTATTGATATTTGAACTCCAGTTTCTGTGAAATTTAAATTGTATTCTGTCATCAGGAGTGTAGGTGTTTAAAATCCTGTGGTTCAGTTGGAAGGGCCACAAAAACTTGAACCTGTTTGGAAAAGGACTCCTGCACCATTGTTTTGGTAATACCCTAGTGTAGACTTGAACTAGGTATTCAGTATTCAGTGGAATACTTCCAATACTTGCAATTCAGTGCAATTTGTCTTTCTTCAAACAATCATTTTTTTCTCATTAAATCTGTATGACTACAAGAATAGCATTTGTGAGTGTTAGGGCAGTAGGATTAGACTTCACCAGGAGATTCTGCAGTGTACAGTGCATGATGCACACAGAAATTATTAATAGGAGAAGTTGTAACACAGTGCACTGTGGTTAATAAAGCCGCTTCCTGATGCAAAACACTGAGCTGTGAAGTGAGAATATAATTTCTGCACTGGAGATTCTTTGAGCTTCTCCAACACCACAAGAACAAGAAGCAGCTGTTTTTAATTTAGAAATGTCAGAATTACACTAAAATGAATAAACTTTAAATAGTCCTTCTTATGTAATAAATCCCCAAGACTATTCTTGTCACATATAATCTGCAAGAAAAGCATGTGTATACATGCATTTAGCAGTGCTAAGTAATCTCTGGGAGTTGACCAGTCTCTCCATGCCAAGGTGAATTATGTAAATTCATTGTACTTTCTTACCCTCATCACTAAATTGTAGGTTTCTTCCTGCTGTGGTTTAACCCCAGCCGGCAACTACGCCCCACACAGCTGCTGGCTCACTCCCCCAGGGTGGGATGGGGAAGGGAATCGGAAGGGTAAGAGTGAGAAAACTCGTGGGTTGAGATAAAGGCAGTTTAACAGGTAAAGCAAAAGCCGCGCACGCAAGCAAAGCAAACCAAGGAATTCATTCACCACTTCCCATGGGCAGGCGGGTGTTCAGCCATCTCCAGGAAGGCAGGGCTCCATCATGCCTAGCTGTTACTTGGGAAGACAAATGCCGTCACCCTGAACGTCCCCCCCTTCCTCCTTCTTCCCCAGCTTTATATACTGAGCATGACGTCATATGGTCTGGAATATCCCTTGGGTCAGTTGGGGTCAGCTGTCCCAGCTGTGTCCCCTCCCAACTTCTTGTGCCCCCCCAGCCTATTCGCTGGTGGGGTGGGGTGAGAAGCAGAAAAGGCCTTGGCTCTGTGTGAGCGCTGCTCAGCAATAACTAAAACATCCCTGTGTTATCAACACTGTTTCCAGCACAAATCCAAAACATAGCCCCATACTAGCTACTATGAAGAAAATTAACTCTACCCCAGCCCAAACTAGCACATTTCCTTATATGACAAACAATGCCTAAATTGGGGGTTTATTCTGAAATGTAATCTTCACAGTTTCAGGTCACAGATAGTGCAGCTTTGTATTTTAAACTACAAGATAAATGTATATGATGCTGTATTAAGGACCTAACTCGAGCAAAGGATTTTGGAGCATCCTCACAATGAAAAGGGCTGAAGTAATTGTAAACACCTTATGGACCTGGGATCTGCTGTACTGTGCCTCCCTGTTCACGCTGGAAATCAATGCTGGAGAAGTAGGGTTGCATGAAGGGGCACTGCTTGCAAGCTCAGGAGCAGAGAATTTAGTGGACAGCAGGGAATAGGCTCTGTAAGGTGATGCTTGAGCAAAACCAAGCTCAAGAATGGAGTAAAACCCCAAGATTTTTACACTCTATCTATTATAATGACAGTCTATTTCAGCTTTAAACCCAGTATAGTATTCTAAGGCTATGCGGTAATAGCTAATTTACTTGTAAATGCAGGTTGGTAATGCTTTATGTGCAACTTCCTGCATCTAGATAGTGATTTTCATCTCCATTTATGAAGAAATTCTATGTAAAGAAAGAGAAAGCTCCTCCTCCCTCTTTCTCAAATCCTTTGAGTATTCAGTTGGTTTGAATATATATACATTTTGAAGCACACAATTTATCCTTCCCCTGTCACTGCAATTCTAAGATGCTTTTATTTGCTTTTTAGACCCATAAAAAAATCAGGTTTGCTTTAGTTTTTGGAATGATTTGATCAATGTTCATTTCTGATACACATGGGAAAACTAGTTTTTCCCTATGAATAAAGGATATAAAATAAAATACAGCTATAATTTTCAATGCATTATATGTATGTATTGATTCAGATAATATTTTCCCATCTCTGTAAGACCCAGATTCTCCCAAGGCAGAAAAATACTCTTGTGTGAAATACTGGCACTAGGACAGCAGGGTAAATAGAATTAGCAGCTCATTAATGCAATGTCAGTTGAACAAATGCTTGCACTCTCTCAAAAAAGGAAAACATGTAAGCAAACAAACAGCAAAACAAAATAACTCTGCCGGTCGTCATGGAAAATGCTGCTGCTTTGTGAATAGAAATGCTTCTGCTTTGTCTAGGAGAGTACTCATGTTGTATATAAAAGTCATAACCCTAGGAGATACATTTCACAACAACAACATTTCCAACCACTCTGATCTGTACAGGGATGGATGGGGATGGCAAAACTGTTACTCTGTTGTCATTATCCTGAAAAGCAAAAAGACGTGTCTATCCACAGGTAGTCAGGCACTTACCACATGGTGTTTACATTTAGTTACATTCAGTTTCCAAATACAACCAGATAATATGCAGGATTTAGACACTCGTCTTACTTTTGGTAGTGAAGGTGCAGGGCTAGAAAGCTGTCCAAACTGCTCTGGACAGGCTGTCATTTCATACCCTTCCCAAGCATAGTTTCTTTTATTCGTCATCACTGAGCCGGGGAGCAGGAGCAATGTGAAGTCTAAAGGGCCAGGTACAAATGCATTAGTTGATCCTGCCCTGAGTCACCCTACTTTAAAAACTTGGGGACTTGGTGGGAACAGTGTTTTGAAATGTGCTACCCAATGTTGCTCTTTCCATGGATAACTGCATGGTTCATTTTCTTGTCGCTGCTGTTTGCTTACAGTATGGCTATGAGACAGTGTCATCTTCAGAGGGCAAAGGTGTGCTGTCTCTCTAGTCCTGATAGTCATTCATCAAATTAATATTTTGATTCCAGCTTTTAGCAATGACAGATAAATTTTCCTCTTTTTCTTTTGAGCAAAAGCAGGGATTAAATGGACACAATGCTTTGATGAATAATCCAGCAAATCTGTTTAATCTTTTCCTGCATACAGATCAACAGCCTATTTACAGAGGATTTGTTCATTTAAGTTCTGTCAAAAAACTTGAGAACAATAAGTATCATCTGCTTTATTGTATGATTGGGGATGTATTGTTATTTAACTAATTATATATGAAGTAAAATGCTTTTTCACTATTAGCATACTTGCTGTACAGAAAAACAAATGGTATTGACTTTCACCTAAGACTCTCTAGGATATTTAGTCTGTCTTTCAGATTTTGTGATCCCCCTGCGGTTTTACTGGAGCCACTGCATGCTCACAGGAGTGCACTGCATGCAGGGTGATGATCTGAGACTGTAACCCTAGTTTCAGTAGCCACATACATTGCTTACTTGTTGCGGAGGAAAACAGCTAATTTGAGTATATTTTCAATATTCTATTTTGGTAACTTAAAGCTTGAAAAAGTTTCAGCTTTTGCATGCTCCTAGATTTGCTTATTCTTCTCCTCCGCTACTGTGAATGCTGCTCTACGGAAACAAATCCAAATGAGGATGATGCACCTAAATGGCTGAAGGCATGAACAAAGCTGCAAGCCCTTGTGGAGGGCTGAGGCCCCACGGATGCGGGGAGCAGCAGATTTCCAGGGAGGACAGACTATGTAGGCAAGCGTCTGCAAATGAGGACCAAGCTGCCAGTCCTAGATTTAATGTTAACAACTGATTTCAGACGTCCTGGATTACAAAAAGTTATTATTGTCAACATGAAAATAAGAATGAGAAAAGATATTCAAGACAAGAAAAAATTTTGTCAGTGGCAGGATCCCACTTAGCCTCATTAATTTGTGTGGGGATGCTTTCTGATCAGGAGACCCAGTAGTATTGTAGCAACTGGATTGGTACACAGAGATACACAAAGTCTGATTTACTGCTGATAAGCAGATTTTAAACAGTAACAACTAGATATTTGCACTTCTTTTAATTCATGTGCTGTAATTGCCTTCTTCTGTAGTATGAGGGCATTTTCCATATAGTTCATATCAGTTCAGCAGGAACCGAAATGATGAAACTGTTGTCATGTTCCTCCGAAAGTAAAACCAAACTTCACCAGCAACAAAAGAGGGTTGTGGAGGAAAACAGACCACCCAAGAGATCCCAGTGTGGTGCTGGTTTACTGATGAAGTGATTCAAGAAATTATAGAAAATCTGTATCAGAATTTTCTCCCAGGTTAGGTCAGTTTAGGAAGCAGAAAGTCCCAAACAGTGACCAGGTTAGGGGCTTTTAGAACATTTTCCCCACTTTTGTGGCAATTAAAAAAATCTTAAGAGAACAAGCATGGCCTCTGTTCTGGAGTTGCGCAGAGCCAGCCTTCAGGGCTGAAAGCAGGCCTTGAAATTCAAAATATAAGTGAAGGTTCTTGGAGACGGAGCTGCTGCAGACACCATCCCCTTGCAGGAAGCCAGACAGGCTCCACGGGGAAGAGTTTGGGATGCTTCTGAGGTGGTGCAGCAAAATGTGCTTTTTATGAAATCTTACTGCTAATAATGTTAACTCACCAAACCTTCTGGTGTTTAGTTACACTAATCTGTGGCACCCTCCCAGGGAGCAGGGCCCTTTCTAATTTTTCTCCCTCCCCTTTGCCCCCTTTCAGAAGGGGCCCCCAAGAGTTTTGTCATTTGTCTGGCAGAATTGGGGCAAAATTACTTTTCCAGACCTAGTGGCAACTAATGCTTTAAGGAGCAGCTGGCAGGAGGTACAAGTAGTTGGCATGCCATTCCTTTTTCACAGTCACTGAGCATATTGTTCCCAAAATTTTATTCATCCGTGCTGGCTCAAGGCCTAGGGAGATACAGCTCCAAAGCAGGGTATCGTCGCAGAGTTATATTCAGGAGAGTGAGGGCTGGGGAAAGTGGAGGAGGACAAGGACACACGAAGAGGAAGAAGAGGCTCTTTGCATCACTGCAAAGGATTTGAATTTAGAAAAGAAATATCCTACATAGTGTAAGATACAAAATTGTACTTTAATAAAGCTTCAATGATTGAAAAAAGCATTGCCACCTTGTTTAATAGTGACCTATTTCAGACCTAGTTGTATATGTACTTCAGACCACATGTTATATATTCTACATTCAGTGTTTCCTGATTCAATTTTGTAGATGTTTTCAGGAAATCTGTTTCTTAATGATAAATAATTTGTCTTGGGGTTTCTATTGATAAGTGTCTTCAAATTTCGCAGTAGAATCATAGTAAGGAAGTTCAGCAGTTCAGAGCCTGAACAAGATAAAAAAGAAAAGACAAAATTTGGATTCACTCCTGCTTTTTTAGGTATGATGCTGGGTGAATGCCAAGCTCAGACAGGCTCGCTGGCTCTCTAGATTATTAAAATGGTTGGTTCATACTATTTGGAGGAATGAGAAATATCACCAGATGACACCTTGGTTGTAAGGCGTTTCATCTACTTAAAATCCTAGTTTGGGAATTCCTTCTTTAGGAGAGGAGGGGGAGAGTTTCTTTTATGAAACCTGTACTTCCCTGAATGTCTGCTGTTTCTCTTCATTGCCTGTGGTTGTCACAGATTTGAAACACTGTCCCATGGTGAAGAAGGCACTAAATAAAAAATGATAGTCCCCAGTGATGGCACCTGAGGAATTTATCAAGTTTGATTATCTGGTCTGGGCTGCAGGATTAGGGCAGGAAATGTGGGTCTGAACTTGTGGCAGTGAGGAGTCCCATGGGATTTCTGCTCCCTCCAGCTATCAGGCAGTGTGCTTTATTTTACAGATCTAGTAAATAAGTTATCTTCTTTGGAGGTAGCTTAGGGGTGATATGTTTTCATTAATGCCTCTGCCTTACCCATTATATTTTTCCCACCCAGTGATCTGTTTGGGAGCTGGATACTAGGTGAATTTCACACTAATTATAAAACCAGCCTGTTATCACGGAGCTGGGTCTGTTCCTAAGCCCGACAAGTCTTGAATTTCTACTTTTAAAAGTCTGAATCTGTATAAAACTATCATTATAAAACAAAAAAGGAAGGAGCAAAAAACCAAAAGAAAGGGCATCTGAGACAGTCTGTGCTTCCTGTCTCTGAACTTGCTTTTAAAACCATGGGACGTTTGCTGAGGGTGTTTAGACCACCCGTTTGGTTTCTAGAGGTGTAATTCCTGTATGGTGTGCAGCCCGCCCGCCCGGCTCTCGCCCTGCACCCCGCTGCCCCTCCCGGGTGCCCCTGGGGCTTTGCTGGGTTGGAGCTTGGAGCAGTTTCTCCCGTCATCAACCTCGCACCTGCCAGAGTGTAGGTTTTAAAGGTAACCCTGGGAATTCAACATGTGTCGCCCCCCTGCTCCCCCCCCAATCTAGCAATTTATTTATTGCTAGATGCTGTAAAGTTATGAAAAGAGTTTAGTGAAAAACAAGGCTTAAACCTAGGCAGGGGAAAAACCAAAAGAACCTTTCTGTATGAAAAGCAGCTGTTGTTACTAATTATGTTCAGTTACACAACTTGATCCTAGCGTAGACAGTTTCACGTTCATATTTCAATGGATAGATGGAAAGAAAATAAACGGGAAATAGCGAAAAATGGAGAAAACGTCAAAAGAAAGTTTGGAGGGGAGAAGAGGGAATTTTTTAAAAGTATTAGCTTTGTGAGAACTTTTTTGTCATATATATAGTAATTATCACAACTACATTGTATGCATTTATTTCTAAGGGATCCATTAATTAAAAACTTTTCATTTATTGCATTGCTCCAAGGACTTCCTGGGTCAGTGTATGTACATGGACGCAATTGCTAGCTTTTAAAATCCAGGTCTTTTCTAGATGCCCTGAATTTTTACACGTTTGTAAAAGTATTTTCTTACGCATGATGTCTTTTTAATGCTGTGATCCTTGCATCTTTCTAGAAAAGTATTTCAGTTTTATTTTAAGCATAAGTAGACCTGCCTGGCCTCAGGAAGCGCAGAGTGCCGCTGCTTCAACACGTAGACTATTTTTATCCTGTCTCTATAGCAGCGCTTCCTTCTGGCTGTGCAGTGCTTTTGAGGGATGGTTCCAGATTCTATTCCTTATTTTTTACTTATTTCTAGCCCATGTATCTCACAAATCTGCATTTCCCTTGCCTTCTGGCCAGGGGTTTCCCTCAGCTTGGCTTTCCCCAGGAGAAGCCAGTTGATTCAGGGACTGGTTCATATGCTGTTGCCTGTGGCAAAAGTTAACCTGAAAAGGAGAAACAAGGTGCTAAGTCTCTTGGCTCATTACTTTTAATGGGTGACCAGGAGTAAGCTCAGCTTGCTCTAAGGGAGAAATAAATTGTAAAGTAGTGCTGCAGGGTCTTCTGGGACACAGGTAGGTGGGCGTGAGAGTGCCTATCTTGAGGACGTGAATATCTGGGAGGATGCTCCCTGTCTAGCATCCCAGAGATACAGCACATGGAGGGTACTGCTGGGTGGGGACCTCCTTGAGCACCATCGCTGGTGAGGTTCCAGAGTCGACATCACACCCACTTCAGTTTCGCAGGATTGCTCTCCTGTGCAGTGTTGCGCTTTCATTCGGTCACTGTTTGTTTTCTCACATCCCCCAAAGAAGTTTATGAAGCTGGGGCTAGGATTGATCTTTGTATGAGACAAAGTGATCTCTACAATTTACATAGTTTTTATCCTTAAAATAATGCCCACCATAGAATCCACTAAACCTTCTTGCTTTTGCTCTCAAATCCTTGTATCTATTAGGGGAACACTTGTGTATCTTGCATATATATGTATACATATATATGGTAAACATCAAAAGAAATCCCATAGTTTACAAACATGTTTGCTGTTGTATAACACAGAAGCAGAAAGTCTCAAAGATTCTGCTCCAGGAGTGGTCATGGCTTTGCTGGGGTTTCAGCTGTTTTCACACAGTATAGGAAATCCTTACCAAACACCTTACGGGCAAAGAAGGTCCATGTCTTCTGTAAGGATACTGGCCAGAAAGGTGCCTCTGTTTCAGCAATATTGTACCCTAGCAAATGGTCTTCTAAAAACTGAGGTCTGATCCTTTTGGCAAAGCCTTCCGCATTTGTTAATGGAAATTAGAGTCAATGAAGTTGTGATATAATATTTACAGGGAACCCACTGTATTGAAATGTGTTCTGTCTTTCTGGGTAGAGTCAGAGTCTTGACGTGGATAAATATTGCACAGTTTTGGCATTAATCTGAAGTTTTATCTGAATTACTTGATCTTTCTGAGTCTATAAAAATTAAGTTGGAAACCTTGAGAGCAGTTTGTAACCTTGGTGCTTCAAAGGCTTGCTGTAAATACAACTGGAACAGAGTTCTGCTGTGGTGTTTCAGCACTTCCCTTTTCAGTTTTGTTGGGGAAGGTGACAAGCAAAAAAGAATAGTATAAATGTTTAGGAGTGTTTTGAAATTATAGTACAGGCTTGGTTCTTTGCATGATAAAAACCTGTTTTTGATTCATTGGGAGAATAGTTTAACTTCTGCACCACCCCCCCCCCCCCCCCATACATGTATCACTTGGGGAATCTGAGTCACAAACTTAAGTTTGCAAAAGTTAATTAAGACTTCAGTGTCATAATACCATTGCAAGGCCTCCTGCTATCATGTCCTTGCAAAGGTTATGGTGTTAATGAAGTATGAAAGCAGATTAACTACTAATCCAAGGTGTATGCTGAAAGCTCAAATAATCAAGCACCTCATTTACTTAAGAAAAGGAATATGCAATTCCTGAATTTTGACCAATTCAGAAGCCAAAGACATGTTGCACAGAATTAATCTTGGGGAAACTTAAAACTCTGAAACAATAAGATATAATATAAATACTTTCTTTTCCTCGCTCTTCCTAACCAGAAAAGCACATCGTTGTTTTTTGTACAGACAAGCAGTTTAGGATCTTGACCAGTAAAAGCAGAGCAGGACTTCTGTCCTTTGTAGAAGAAAAATGACAATTCAAAAGGGAATGTAGATTGTAGGCATTGGTTTCTGAAGAACACAGGCAGCTGATGAATTTCGTACAGAAGAGTGTGCTTGGGAAGACAAGAATCTCTGAAGTTCTTTTTTATTGCTGCAATTTGAGAAACTGGGATAGCTCAGACTGCATCACTCACTGATACCTTTGTATGTGACTCAGACAATATAATTTTAAGAGAATTTACACATTAGGGACTATTTTTTTTAACTTGCAAAATGTGTTACACTACTAAATGGCTGGTAAATTCACACAGTTTAAAAATACACACCAAGTTCAGTTTTTCAGTTTAGATTTGTGGTTCATCTTTTTTTCTGGAACACTTGAGCATCCCTGCAGCTACAGTACTGCATCTTGTGATGGCCCTTGACTAGCTTCTAGGCTAGGGCATTTACATATTAATTCCAAAATATGATGAGTGGTGTTTGAAATCTGGGGTAGTGATCCTACCAAACTACATAAAAGAAGGGTTCAACTCAAGTCGAGTCACCAACGGCTACATAATTAAAAATTCAACTGGACACAAAAGCCTGATGCAGTACAGCATGCATGTTTGTGGTCCAGCCCTTAGGAGGAGACAAAATGCTTGGCTTTCAGTTTTATTGAAATGAGGTGATTTCTGCCCTGTCCCCTAAGATAATGTGTTCGTTGTGGGGGGCGTTATTTCACGTGTATGAGCTGGGAGGGAACCTTTGAGGGAGGGTGCAGAAGTACAAATACAAGTAGTGCACATTTTCACAGTATATCATTGTTTTCCCCTTGCGGTGACTTCTGGGCGTTTTATTCCTTGGGTCGCAACGCATTTGATTTTCAGCAGTGAGTGAACGTTATGCTGGTTTCCTACATGTATGCACAAGCAAATTCTGTTTGGTGGTTTGCCGCTTCCTCTCAAGGTGGCAAACAAGCTTTTTATTCCCTCGCAAGCTCTTGCAGTGCTGGATGAAAAATGTAATATACGGGAAATTAGTTCAGCTGAAAAGCAAAGTTCTGCCAAGGGGAAAATTTTCACGCCGAAAGTCTGTCACAAAATATGAGTTATTACAATGGGTGAATTTACAAATTGCTGTCAAACTGGTGCTGAATGATGTTAATATGACTGTTTAGGGCAGTGCACATTTAATTATTAACAGTTATGATACAATGCCATTATTTCTTCTGGGTCTATATAGTTTTATTTAGTGGGCTTCTGCTATTGAGATTTTCAAGCAGCTATGTCAATACAAAGTCTTCTCCTTTGAATATGGAGTGAAGAATTTCATCTATGTCAGATTCACTGGGAGACCACCATGCTATTACTACTGCTACCTCCCCCCCCCAAAAACAAAAAAAAAAC